>CAKNYM010032097.1:0-10311 GCA_932195095.1 Andricus curvator
TCATGTGAAGCGATGCTACAAGATTTATTAACTGCTTGGAAAGAAGAGATCAGTGAGGGAAATATATAATATATGAAATCGTCTAGTATCAAAGTCCAAACTGGCGTGCCGCAGGGATCGGTTTTAGGGCCTTGTATGTATAATGTGCAAATGAATGATATCGTCGATGTTGTTAGTAAATGTGTATTGAAATTATTTGCGGATGATACCATGATGTATTGCGTGGCAAAAAGTGTACTTGAAGCCGAGGAAATCATGAGAGAAGAATTGAAAAAGGTTGAAAATTGGTTAGAATCTAACGAATTAAAAATCAATACGCAAAAAACAAAATGTATGATGATAAGCAGTACAAGGAGAAATGTTGATGATATAGATGTAAATCTTCAAATTGACGGATTAAATATTGAAAGAGTTAAAAGTGTGAAATATTTAGGAGTAGTATTTGACAAAAGCTAAGCATGGCTGAACATATAGGATATATAATTAAGAAGATTGGCAAAAAAATTTACTTTCTGAAAAGATTGTCGTATTTCGTATCTCAATACACGCGGTTAATTATATATAAGAGCATTATAGCACCTCATTTTGAATACTGTTCGACGGTTATGATCAACTCCAATGAATCATCCGTAGATGAGCTACAAAAATGTCAAAATCGGGCAGTGAGAGCAATTTTAAATTGTAATAGGTACACAGCTGTAGATGACATGTTGAGTGTTTTACGTTTCATGTCAGTAAGACAGAGAATAGCATTGAATGTTTGCATTTTTTTGCACAAAGCAGAAAATGGGTTACTACCAAAATTCATAGGCATGAAGAAAGTAATTGAGAAGCATAATTATAATACGAGGAGTAAGGAAAATATACAAGTAGGATTCAGCCGTACAACGGCAGGCCAAAAAGGCATTTTCAGTAATGGAATACGGTTGTACAATAGTGTACCAGCTAGGTTGAGAAGTGAGCGGAGGCCGGCAACGTTTCGCCGGGAAGTGTCTAAATTTATAGTGGATGCTATTAGAAGATAAGGTTTTAGATTTATTAAATTGTATCAGAATATGTGTGTATGTACATAGTGAATGATAGCGAAAGCTAATAAAGAACATCAATCAATCTCTTTCTCTCCCTCTTCTCTCTCTCCCCCTCCCTCTCTATCTGCCCCACCCCTCTCTCTCTCTCTCTCTCTGTCTCTCTCTCTTCTCTGACCCACATCTCTCTTCGCCCTAGACTTCTCCTAGCGTCAGATAGTATCCGTATTCTGTCAACAATATGCTACCTGATGGTCAGCAGCTTTGACTTGTTGAGTGTGTGATGACGGATCCGGAGTTCGCGCGCGAATTGTCGAACCTTGGCAGTGAAATTCCTGCCAGATGTTATATAGTCAATCACACACTGAATGCGGGACGCGTACTGCCTTGCCCAGCCTATCTTTGTGCTGAGTTGATGCATTCGCCTTTTGGTCTTATGATCAATTGTCATCTATCTTTCGAGCGAAAAATCGTGGGGCTAAGACGGCATTCTCTTGGGACGAAGTCGACATTTGACTGCAATGTTTGAAGAAAGAAAAGGACACATTTTTAAAATTTTTATTATTGTAGCTGTTGTTCCTAAAATGTGTCGTGGTATGCGTGTATGTCTGTATGCTAGTGGCCTCTCCACTGCACGTGGCGGTACTTGGTACCTTGGTTTTGCTGACAACGTCAGTCGTCTAACGATCTTTGTGTCGGTCAGATCGATATTCTCTTGTGTATCCTTTTAACGTATCTCAGCCTTTTTATAATGAATCAAAGTTTAGCGTCATTGCTTACTTTTATTTCATAATTCCTGAATCTCTATCTCAATAGGTTATGGCCTATTGATTGAAACACTTGTGAAAGATAATTTTGATGCGTGGAAGCTTCATGTCGAAGCTTTGGCAATAAAAAGTGATTCTTGGGAATATGTGTGCAGTGAGAAGTCTAGGCCAGCTGTAACGGCAGGAGATGCTGCATCGGAAGCATTGGCGAAAACATGGGATGTCGCCGATTGAAAGGCGCGTTCTGATTTAGTTTTAGCGATTAATCCTTCCGAGCTGAAACAGATTAAAGGTTGCGCAACAGCCAACGAGATCTGGAAGAAGATGCATTCGATTTACCAATCGACTGGGCCAGCTAGAAAAGCGACTCTTCTCAAACAGCTTACGTTACACAAAATGGCTCACGGTGAGGATGTGCGGAAGCACATTAGAAAGTTCTTTGACGCTGTAGACAAACTCCACGAAACGGAGGTAGAGAACAACGGCGATCTCTTAACAATTTTATTGTTGTATATTCTACCAGCTGGTTTTGAAAACTTTCGTTGTGCGATTGAATCGCGAGATGAGTGGCCAAAATCCGAAACTTTAAAAATAAAAATTCTGGTGGAAAGTGACGCAAGACTTTCGAAAGAGCGAGAATCTTCTCTGGCGCCATGCTTGCGAGTCATAGTCATGCGCAGCAGCAGAGCAAATGGAAAAAGCGAAACTGCGGGAGTGGGGCGGGCAGCCGAGAAGGACAGAAACAGAATCTCCGTGCAAGTGCAAGAAAGTGTGGCACAAAGTATCTGAGTGCGGCAAAGAACCGAAACAAAGTGCTGCTACAGCGGAAATGTGTTTTCTTGCATCGAAAAATGAAGCATCAGCTTTAAACGTAGCACGTGAGTCAACGGAAAGAAAGTGGTGTCTTGGCAGCGGGTGCACATCGCAAATGTGCAACGATGAAAAGAAATTCGTGTGTAGGAAAAAGTGCGATAGTGAAAAGCTTAATTTGGCGAGTAATGCTACTGCGAAAGTAGAAACCGTGAAAGTAGGCACCGTGAAATTGATCGCACCAAGTGGCAATGGTACCGCAGTAGTGAATCTTGAAAATACATTACATGTACCAGACCTTCGCACGGCTCGGATGTCTGTAAGCAAAATTACCGACAAATGTTTCGAATTAGTGTTTCGGAAACATGAAGCTGTGGTTGCGGACGAAACCGGTAACGTGAAAATGCTTGCGGATAGAATTGGGGATTGATATTTCATTCGTGAAAGTGCGGAAATTGCGGGTACAGTGACAGAAAATCGCGGCGTAGAAAATGTGAAATTGTGGCACAAACGTCTCGGGTACATTAACGAAAAGGATTTGAGGAAACTCGCGAACAAATGCAAAGCTCTCTGTATAGAGCTTAGTGCAAAAGAAAAATTACCCGCGTGTGAGTCATGCGTTAAGGGGAAGTTCGCGCAAACACCTTTTCCGAAAAGCTCGTCTCGAAGCACAGAAGTGCTTGATATTGTTCACACAGATTTGTGTGGCTCAATGCGTACGCATTCGATGGACGGTGCAAAGTACTTATTGACTTTTTTAGATGACGCGACGCGATGGTGTGAGGTGCGATTTTTAAAGAGCAAGGATCAAGTTCTTGAATCTTTTAAAAGCTATAAAAATCTAGTGGAGAACCAAACGGGTAGAAAGATAAAGCAAGTGCAATCGGACAACGGCAAAGAATACTGCAACAACGCCTTCAACGAGTATCTGGATAACTGTGTTATTAAGAGGAGATTCACTGTACCATACACTCCCCAACAAAATGGAATAGCGGAATGGAAAAACCGCACTCTAGTTGAAATGGCGAGGTGTATGTTGTTTGAGGCCAATCTTCCAAGAACTTTTTGGGCGGAGGCCATATCAACGGCAAATCATCTTTGAAACCGATGTCCTTCCAGAAGTTTAGGTGGCAGGACATCGCTCGAAAAATGGAGGGGGCAACAACCGAATATTTCTTATCTCCGAACCTTTGGGTGCAAGGCATTTGCACTGAATAAAACAACAGGAAAAGAAAAATTTGACGCACGTGCACGGCAGTGCATTTTCGTTGGATATTAAGAGGAGTCGAAAGGGTATAGGATCTAGCTGCCGGCTGAAAGAAGAGTAGAAGTTAGCAGAGACTTCACTTCATGGGTGAGATCACACTGAAGAGTGGCAGTGACGATTTTCTTTCAGATGAAACTTTCCAGAAAAAGGTAGTTGATGAGCTCCGTGAAAATAAATAGGTAAATATCAAAATAAACCCCATTCAAGAACCACCTCTAAGAGTCGATGACGTCAATTAAATTTCATCAGAAGAAGATGAATGGGATGAAGCAGATGATGCCGTAGAAGCTGCTATCGATGAAAACGTTGACGAGAACGTCAATGAAGAACGAGCCAACGAGGAAGCAGAGCCAAGAAGATTAGCTGAACGACCTAGAATTGTGCGAACCGGTAATCCCGGAAGACCTTCAAATGAGTACAGGATTGCAGACGGAAGAATAGCTTTCGATGAATCTGAAGATTACGCGAACGTGGCTGAAGTGTCGCTAAAAGAAGCACTCTCTGGAGATGAGGTCGGTGAGTGGAAAGCAGCAATTCGTGATGAGTTTCGTGCACTAATTAAAAACCAAACTTGGGAATTGGTGGATAGGCCTGCGAATCGAAGTGTAATCGGAAGTCGGATCGTATTGCGGAACAAATACGATTCTGATGGGAAGCTAAAGCGCAGAAAAGCTCGTGTTCTTGCAGAAGGCTATTCTCAACGTCCTGGTGTTGACTTCCAGGAAACTTTTGCACCAGTAGCACGATTAAGCTCAGTCCGATTACTGATTGCTCTTGCCGTCGAACATAATATGGAAGTTCACCAATTGGATGTTACCACAGCTTTTCTTTACGGTTACATCGAAGAAGAGATTTTTATGGAGATTCCTGAATTATTCCAGGAAATGTTGCCAGAAATAATCTCGGAGAAAAGTCAAGGGAAATTCCCAGCCGACAAGGTGAAATATACCTTGAAAATGCTTCAGCAGGCTAAGACAGAAAACAAAGTCTGCGCTATGAAGAAAGCTCTGTAAGGTTTGAAGCAAGCGGTGTATCAATGGCATAAAAGGTTAAAACATGAGTTGACGGAACTTGGATTGAAACCATTGAATTCGGATGTCTGTATCTACGTGGGAAAAGGAAATTCTGACACAATGCTTGTAGCAACGTACGTGGACGAAATCCTCGTGGCTTCAACAAATCGACACTGGATGGAAGAATTCAAGCAAAAGTTGAACAGAAAATTCAAGATGAAAGACTTGCGTGAGGTGAAGCATTGCCTAGGTATGGAATTCACTCGAAAGGATGGTGGAATAGAAATCTCTCGAAGCAACTATACGAAGGAAGTCGTAGAGAGATTTGGAATGGCAGATTCGAAAGCTGTCTCCACACCCCTGGATCCAGGATTAAAGTCCACGAAGCCACAGCATCCTGAACTAGAAGTATATCCCTTCAGGGAAATGATAGGAGTCTTGATGTACCTGACCGTAGGTACTCGGCCCGACATCGCCTACGCAGTGAATTCATTGAGTCAATTCAACAACTGTCACGGAAAAAATCACTGGATTGCCAGAAAGAGAATCCTACGCTATTTACAAGGAACTTAAAAACTTGGAATCAGGTTTGAATGAACGGGAAGGCCACTAGAAGTATTCGTAGTTGCCGATTGGGGTTCCTGCCTGGAAGAACGGCGCTCATACACAGGTTATGCATTTGTGCTCGCAAATGGGGATGTTTCATGGGAGGCTAAGAAACAGCGGACTGTGGCCTTGTCCAGCACTGAGGCTGAATACATGAGCCTCATAAAAGCTACCAAGAAGGCGATTCATGTACGAAGATTCCTCCAGGAGGTAGGATTAAAACCGCAGAAGAGTGTGTTGATTTACAACAACAATCAAGGAGCACAGAAGCTGGCGAAAAATCCGGTGTTTCATTCTCGGACGAAACATATCGACATTCGCCACCGTTTCGTGCGTGAAGCATTAGCTGAGGGTTCAATCGTCGTGGGATACATGCCAACTACGGAGATGATGGCAGATGTTCTGACAAAACGATTGTCAGGACCTAAACACAGGAAGTGCGTCGAAAAGTTCGGTTTAGTGTTCAAATCTCCCACGCAATAGCTTGAGGGGAAGTGTTGTTCCTAAAATGTGTCGTGGTATACATGTATGCAATCTGTCGCGCATATGTCTGTATGCTAGTGACCTCTCCACTGGACGTGGCGGTACTTGTTACCTTGGTTTAAGTTTAGCGTCATTGCTTACTTTTACTTTTACTTATTTTTACATCATTTACTTACTTTTTGTTGGTGACTTATTCTTCGGGACAGTCGACATATAACACAAAGATATATAACCCCTACCCCCTCATTTCAATCTACACTTCCACCCCTCTTCCTCATTTTCAATCGCTCTCATAAACAACCTCTCTTTCTGCTGAAACTTGTACTTAGTCACCCACTTAAAACATATCCCCCCACCCTTGCTAACCCCATACTAACCCCCTGATCCTCCCACATAACAATCTCTTCCAACATAGTCAATCATATACACTAACTTCCTCTCTTCATAAAAACACTTACACTCAAACACACGCAAAGAAACTGCTAACAACCCCCCCCCCATTTACACACATAACCCTCCCCCTACTGGCTCTCCTACACCATTACCCACCCTTCACACACAACAAATACCCCCCCCCCCCCCTGTCTCACAAACACTGTCACACTAAACACATGATTTCTCTTGTTAATACCTAATCACACACAATTATCACTACAGTTGTGAAGAATTATATATGTAATCGAAGGTATCGGTCACCACAAGCACGAGAATAACACCCTCTACTACCTTCCGGAGCGACTAACACCTGAATGCTTTATTATTCGGGGGTTATGCCCATAACCAATTTTGATCAGCATCACATCAAGACTTATTCCCTGAAGTTACAGTGAATTTGACAGAAAGGCCTTTTACTCATATTTTTTGCGGGGTCCTTTTCTACTTTAAATAAATTATTATCTATCGGAACTATTGTTCTTGAATCAGATAATACCCATTCATAATCGCTGTTGAATGGGTCTCAGAAAAAAATACGTTGCCCATTAAAAAACTCATGTTCTCATTCAAAAGTCAGCCTAACCAATGGGTGACAATCTGGAATTCCAGTGACAGATACGCAATTCAGAAGTCATCAAATCCCATTCAAACGCAAGTGAATGGATTTTTGTTTCCTGGGTCGTAAACTATACGAGATGTGTAAAAACAGATAGTTTTTTTAGATTCACAGTTAATACATTACTGTACATACATAAATATATAAATAAGTTGTCACAAATAAATATATGCATGTGAATAGATAAGCAAAAATTTGTAGTGTCAAAAGGGATTAGTTTTATGAAGACTTTATGATAGCCAAACCTTTCTTAACTGCCTTTAGTGTTTCGGAATCATCAAGGTTGGACCGACATATATTAAAACATAAAAAGGGACCAAAATCTTTCAGGCAATCTCTAGAGACGAAATCATTCCAATAGAAACTGATAATTCACTGAAATTTGTATAACCCGGCCTGGCATTTTCGCCTGAGATGTTCCTGAGATTTCCTTTCGGTACGTTTTCAATTCTCGTAAGATATTTAGCTCCTGGAGATCTTTTTTGGATGCTAAACTAAATGGTTTGAGCCAATATAATTTCACTTTCAACTTGCTTTTATCAAATTATGTTGATTAACCTGTTTAAAAAAATGAAAAAGAGCCCAAGAGATTTTTTCTTTTTGCGCTCCAAGTAATCGTGAGACATTCCACAATTTTAAACAGAAAAGAATCTGTAGATGCAAGCATTTTTGAGTTGAAGTCAGTCGAGGCCTACCGTGAGTAATGTCCTATTATTTTCTTTTATTAAAGATCAAAATGTAGGGTCCAAGCTTTTATTTCAGTCATTTCCCGAAATTTTTTGAATTTTCGTTAGTGTTCTATACATTTTCAAAAAGAGGCAAATAGAGTTTTCTTCAACACATGCGTGAAAACCGCGGGGTTTCGAACGTATGATGTGGGCTGGACTTTGCTGTTTGTTGACTAGAGAAAGAAACTTTAAAAAAACTTCAGACAGGGAAAAAAACTCGGACGTGCTGACTCCGACCGAGACTGTCTTCGGTCTCGCGCACCTGTGGTGTGCTCAACGCTTCGACTCGTTTCGTAAACATCGCGCTCGATAAAAAGCGCCTGCTTCCATCCCTTGATGCATAATATACTATTAAAAAAGTGTGAAAGCTGGCACTGCCACATCGAAAAACGAAAAATATTAATTACATCAAATTTTTTTAACGTTGTCATATTGTGCTAATTAAATGCTGTCGATTTCTATCAGACTTTACATTTTTAACTTTAAACTTCAATTCAAATTTCTTCAGATTTGAAGTCTCTTAAACTGGAAATTAAAAAATTTCGCAAATATGCGAACGCATTTAATTTCAAATCTACTTTTTGGACATATTTCTATATAATTCGAATCCAGGAGCTCGAAAATACAATTTAAAAAAATGTCCGTGTCTGTGTTTGCATGTAACTTTTTTCTGTTCACAATATCTTGAAAAGTAAAAGAGCTATGATTTTGGAATTTGGACGAATTGTGGCTCTGATTGATATCCAGGTCTGATATGATTTTGAGCTAGATAAACCATTCGAAGTGGTTTTTTCTTTAGTTTAGATATTTCAACAAAACAAATTTTCTCTTGTTTATATGAGAACTTTTTTGATTTTCAAAATACGAACAATACGATATCTAGGGTAATTGTTCCCGTCTACGAGACGCCTCGATCGACCAATTGTTGAACCTTTTATGGCCCACCAGCACCAATTTATGAAGTTTTTAAACAAAGTGTGTATTCTGTTTATATGAGAAAAACTTTGTTTTATATTAGGAATGCTACAGTACTGTATCTGACATGTTTCTTCGCGTCTTCGAGACACGTCGAATGATCTATTGATGTACCTTCTATGACCCCTTATGATCTAGCAATACCGCTTCACAAATTAAGAAATATATTATGTATCTTCTTGATATTAGGAAAACTTCTTTAATATTGGGGATACAACAGTAATGTATACGATATATTTGTTCGCGTCTTCGAGACGCATCGATTGCCTAATTGAAGAACCTTTCATGACCTACCAAAATCTACCAATATCGTTTTTAAATCTTTTAACAAATTCATTTACCTTTTTTAAAAGAGGATTTTTTTTATATTGGGAATATAACAGTACTATATTTCATTTCATTGTTTGCGTCCTCGAGACGCGTGGATTTACCTAATTACGAACCTACGACGACCATTCTTGATTAATCAATAGTGACTTAGAAAGTAAAAAAAAGTTACATTGTTTCTATGAAGAAAACTTTTGTTTTAATTTTAAATATAACACTACCGTAAGTTAAAAAGTTGTTCATTATAACAGAACACATCGATTGACATTTTTATGCGCTCTCTGATTTTCTGAAAACAAGATTTTCGATAAGACAGAAACATAAGCTTGAAACATATTGAAAGTATCCATTTTTTTTTCTTTTTTTAGGGGAAAACCTCCCTCTATGAGGAAGAAAATTTATTTGATACCTATGAGGAAGCAAAATTCTCATAAAATGGGCACAAATAAATACATCCATAGTAAATACATCCATAGTAAATACATCCATAGTAAATACATCCATAGTACTTCGCCGCGGTATTTGAATTTAAATTAGCGATCTGCGTATGCAAGTATTTTGTTATTTGAATTTAGAAAAGAACGGATGCATAAAAGAAGATTTTGTTTTTATTCTATTCTGTCAAAACCAGACGATTGTGTTTATAATGTCAATTTGAAGCCTCAATAAATTGTGTTTCCATTATAAATAAATGCATTTATTTATGAATCTCAACGCTCTGCTTATGTAAGTCTTAGCAGGTTATGGGCCTAGTGATCGTTTAAATTAATTAGCGCGTGATAAATTAAAAAGTTAAATCTATTTCGAGGTTTAGGTACGTAGAACCCAGAAACAGGCTTGAAGTGCCAAACGCCATGAAATTTGAATTTGCTGTAGAAATTCCTACTTCATGTTTTTGTATCAAACAACTTTTCAAGGATAATTACTACACCTGGAATTTATAAGCACAGGCACTGTTTATGAAAAATGACAGCGGGGGCTACGTGAATGGAACGAAGACGAGACCAGAAATCATTTATGGAAATGATGCATCAAAGATTGTAGCGAAAGCGTGGTCAGACAGCAAGGCAAGGTCTGACCTTGCGTTAGAGCTGAAACAAGTTAAAAGATGCGAAACTTCACGTCAGGTATGGCAAAAATTAAAATAGATCTATCAGTCTGAAGGACCTGCTCGAAAGGGAGTTTAATTCGTGCGATTGAAACCAGACAACAAACAATGACAACACCAAACATAGTTGTAGGAAGTGCGGTTCAAAACA
>CAKNYM010032099.1:0-10368 GCA_932195095.1 Andricus curvator
CCCACTTCTTCGTGCTTCCTGACCATTTTAAGAAGAGAGTCTCGTCCATTTGCGACTATATGTGCTGTACCCAGAATAATCCTGTTGCCAAGACATTCAAGATTCAGTATTTCGCGACCACCTTAACGGCATGAGATGCAAAGTTGCGGAACAGTAGACTTAAGGTGCATGCTTTTATTCACGGACATAACCTTTCGTTACCTGATATCGAGGGGTCTGAGCTCGTCCTTCGTTCATGGAACAACTCCAAATGAGTAGAGTACTATCGGGACGCAAGCATGTTCGTTGCAGATACTTTGTTCCTTGCGGACAGTTCGGAAGACCAAATCCGTCGGATGAGACATTTGTATCTGCTTCGGAGAGCATCCTTTATAAATGGTACGTCCTGAATGAGGCTCTGTGGCACGCCCAGGTATGAATAGGTCTCTCCAGCGGTGAGGTGTCGTATAGCGCTTCTGTCGACGAGCTCAGGGTCTTCAGGGATGCCATTAGGTTTTCCGCGCTTCAAATAAACCTTGGCACATTTTTCGGACTGGCGAAATGCGAGAGACAGTGGCAATAATGTGAGGTAAAAGAGGAGAGGGCTCATGGTGTCGCCCTGAAAGACACCTCTCTGACAGGTGACGCTGGTAGTTGTCACTCGATGTTTTCCAGATGAGATAGTAAATCTGCTTTTCCAAAGTGGCATCAATCTCTCTATGCACCTCACGATGTGCGGATGAACCTTTAAGCTTTCCAACAGACAAATGATAAGTCTATGGGAGGATGAATTGAAAGCTTTCCGGTAATCAATCCAGGCCATCGATAGGCAGCGCTGGTAGGATGCTGTGTCTTTGCAGACACATCTGTCGATGAGCAGGTTCTCCCGACATCCTGCTACGCCTTTCTTTGATCTAAGTTGTAATATGCTGGCTGACGGTCAGCAGCTTTGACTTGTTGAGTATGTGATTAAGGATCCACAGTTCGCGAGCAAACTGTTGGACCCTGACAGTGAAATTTCTGTCAGATGTTATGTAGTCAATCACACACGGAATGCGGGACGCGTACTGTCTTGCCCAGCCTATCTTTGTGCTGAGTTGATGCGTTCGTCTTTTGGTCTTATGATCAACCGTTGATTTTGTTTTACGGTTTGCATCTGCCAAAGATCTCGCTGCATTATACACACTACAATTCATAGTCCAGAGTTCGGATTCTTCGAAAAAATCTCCAAGAAGCTCGTCATCCAGTTCAGCCAGATCTTTGGGCTTGAGAGAAACCTGAATGTTGATGTTTCCCCGGGTCCTGAAGCATCGCTCTTCCTCTATTGGATGTCTGCTCGCGGTTGGTCTCACTGTCACCTCCCTTTCTCTGTTGCCGGCTTGTTCTCGCTGCGGTAGACTAGGCGCTCCGCTTATACATATAACCCCTTTTCCGGAGGTCCTCGGCACGGTTTCGCGGAAGTTGATGCGAAAAGTGCAAGAACTCACGGTGTTTCTCGCGCCATAGAACAAGCAGTTGCGCCATATAACATTCTTGTTTCAGGGACACACTGGTGTCGCAGCATTCAAGCAGGTCGTCCCTTAGTCGATCCGTCCACTCAAAAGTATTGATATTTACCGGTCCATCGCCTTGACTCTATCTTCATTGGCTCCTCCAACTCTAGGTTAGTCGGAATTGTTGTCCGTCCAATTTTCGAGAGCCCTGCGTGTTCTATTGTCTTGAACCGCACTTAAAACTATGTTTGGTGTTATCATTGTTGTTCCCACGAGCAGCTCCTTTTTAAAACTTTAATTTAAGGTTTCAATTGGATAAGAAATTGATTCATTTTACAAAGTAAAAATTAAATTGAAACTTAAAACAAAATGTATTTTAAATTCGAGTACACAAAATTGAGACCCCCCGATGCGAACGACGCCGAGACGTAATTTACCGTGAACGTAACTCTTCGCACAATTCCTGGAAAGCGACGATAAAAATAACAGAAAAACTTGGTGGCAGTCTTACACTTGTCGTGGCAGTCAGCACCTGCTGAAAGTGGTGAGCCCTGAGCCAGGGAAAGGGGTTCGTCCATCCTTGTAGAGCCCAGCATGCAAGGATAAGGCTGCATACTCTTGAGAGGTCGCCCGGAACCCCAGAGTCATCGTTTAAGAGACCAC
Source organism: Andricus curvator (assembly GCA_932195095.1). Classification (NCBI taxonomy): domain Eukaryota; kingdom Metazoa; phylum Arthropoda; class Insecta; order Hymenoptera; family Cynipidae; genus Andricus; species Andricus curvator. Next base: position 2,136 of record CAKNYM010032099.1, read on the forward strand.
ACCCATGTGCCATTTGGCTTTCGGCATGGTTATTACGCCTCCGCTTAGGGGTTATTCCTTCGGGACCATCCCTAGTTGGCTTGATTCCAAAGGAGCCGAAACCGATGTATATATAATATATATATATATGGCATTTTTTCCTATTTTCTATAAGAAAAATTAGAAATACGCAGAATAAACATAGGAAGAATGTCTTTCATATTGTGTTTTGTAAACTTCACAGTCTTTTCTAGGAATTATAGAAACTTTCTTTTGGCATAAGTCCAATTATTTAATCATTTATTATTATATTCCAATAAATTTATGTTAGTAACTTTACAGTTGAATTTTCACTATAGTAATTCTTGAAATAGTGCCGCTATATCCTGGCTTGCTATTATTTTTATTATTATACCATTAAGCCATTTCCCTTTCGGCGTAGGCGTTACTTGCTCGGTTGGAGAATAGCAGTGTGTATATGAGTGTATAGGTATAGAGTAGATAGGTATAGGTTGAATAGGTATATAGGTGTAAGGTATGTAGGTATATAGGTATAAGGTAGATAGGTATATGGGTGTTAGGTATAAATATTTTAGATTGATCTGGAATTCTCGTGTTATTTATTTAAATGACACGTTTATTCCGCAACACTGCTCCGAACCAGGTTGCTGATCAATCTCTCTAGCGATCACCCCAAGTGAAGAGCCTCACAAAATTGTTACTGATAACGACACTTAACCGGGCATCACCGACGCAGCTCGATTTTATTATTATTATACCATTAAGCCATTTCCCTTTCGGGGTAGGCGTAACTTGCTCGGTTGGAAAATAGTAGTGTGTATGGTGGGTATATAGGTATAAGGTTGATAGGTATATAAGTGTTAGGTATAGATATTTTAGCTTGATCTGGAATTCTCGTGTTATTTATTCAAATGACACGTTCATTCCGCAACACTGCTCCGACCCAGGTTGCTGATCAATCTCTCTAGCGATCGCCCCAGGTGAAGAGCCTCACAAAATTGTTATGTGTGGTTCCCCACTTGGGCCCATGTAGTATCCAAGGTCTTTATTTCAGGCGTCATTCACTGTATTGTTACTCTGTTTACAAACTATTTGTTGCCAAACTTTTCTGTCCTGGCATACTACTCTAGCTTCCTTCACGTCCATGCTTATATCTTATATCTCTTCGGATTAGTGTCTCATTCGCAGATTCTAACCATTTTTTTGGCGGTCTACGTCTGGGCATTCTGCCATTTACTTTGCCTTTATAAACTTGTTTCGTTAGTCGTTCATCTTTCATTCTTTCAACATGTTCGAAACATCTCAACTGATTTCTTTCCCATGTTTCAACTATTGTCTCTTTTGCACCACATTCTTTGAGGATTATCTCGTTTCGGACTTTATCCATCAGTGTTTTTCCGCATATTGTGCCAAGAGGTTTCATGCCAATCACGTTAATTTTACTCCTGTCCTTCTCTTGACAGGTTCATTTCTCGCTACCGTATAGTACAGTCGGTACGAATATAGAATTATGTATGGGCATTTTAGCTTTGTTTGACATGTTTTTATTGCTGAGCATGGACCCTGCTCTACCGATAACATGCTTACCCTTATTTATGCGCCTATCTAACTCCCCATATATTTTTCCGTCGCTAGTGAATAGGCTACCCAGATATACGTACTTGTCAACTTGTTCTAATCTCTCATCATTTAGGACAATGTTGCACATTGTTTTCTCAGTTTTTCCTTCAAACACCATGATTTTTGTTTTATTTACGTTAATTTTAAGGCCCATGTTCTTCATGCTTGTATTAAGTTTATTCAACATTCTTTGCAAGTCCTCGATTGATTCTGCCATAATAATCTTGTCATCTGCGAAAGCTAACCCACGTATCTTCACTGTTTCGAGATCTACACCTTCTTCGTCGAAGAGGGCCATTCTTAGACACTTATCCATAAATATGATAAATATCCATGATGACATAACGCATCCTTGTTTCACGCCTTGCATAATATCGAACCAGTCACTCAGTTTCCCGTTTACTCTTACACTCGCTTTACTACCTGTATATATTGATTTTATTGCTTGTAGGAGCCACCCATTGGATCCGTACTCTTTAAGGACTTCCCAAAGTTTACTTCTATTTACCTTGTCAAATGCTTTTTCTAGGTCAACAAACGCACAGAGAACTTTCTTTCCTACTCTTAAGCTTTTTTCTGTGATCTGTCTTAAACTAAATACCTGATCTGTACACGATCTTCCTGGCATAAATCCACTTTGGACTTCCCATATCTTTTCTTCTGTAATTTTCATTACCCTACGAATGAGTATTTTTTAGTATATTTTACTTACGGTACTTAGTAAGCTGATACCTCTGTAATTACTACAGTGTCTTTTACCTCCCTTTCTTTTGTATATAGGTACGATATCGCTTTTCTCCAATCGTCTGGGACTTCTCCCATCTCGATACATAAATTTATCAATTCGCACAACCTGTGAGATATGTACTCGCCACCGTATTTAAGCATTTCAGCGCTAATACTCATCATTCCACCACGCATAACCAGACTTTCTTCCTACCAGTGCCGTACCACACACTTCAATTGCAGTTTTAACAATGATATCCCGTAACAAAGTCCACGCGCCCTCTATATCTTTATTGCTTATAAGCGCTTCCCAAGTTGCCCTATCTATGCGTTTGTTTAACTTATTTTGAAACTCTATTCGCACCTCCGGTTTCTGTAAATTTTCAATCTTTATTCGCGTTTGTTTCGTTTCTTTTGTTCTCTTTCTTCTCCATCCCCGCCCTAAGTTTATTTTGGAGACTAAAAGGTAATGATCAGTATTGCATTCGGAACCCCTCATGACTCTTGTATCTTTGACTAGTTCTCTTAGTCTTTCATCCGCAATAACGAAGTCAATTACACTGCGGTTATTTCCTTTACACCAGGTGTACGTGTGGATCATTTTATGTCGAAACCAAGTATTGGTAATAAATAGGCCCTTTTCTAAGCATAAGCTAACTAAGTTTTCCCCGTTATAATTTTTTCTTGGCACCCTTTCTGTATCTGTATCCTGACGTTGGACGCCGACCCATCCGTTCATATCTCCTAGCAGAATTATTCTTTCAGATAAGGACGTATAAACTCGATTATGCACCGCAGAGCCACCGATCGATTTTTTTCGTATTCACTGCGCTTCGCATAACGCCAGGTAGTTATAAAAGCAATTAGTCATTCTCAATCAATCTATGTACAGAAACCCGACTCGATCATAAAACTGATTTTTTTTTGCAACACCAGTGTTGGGAAAGTTACATTTTTTTACTAACTAGTCACAGTGAGGTTACTTGTAACTGTATCTAATTACAGTTATCAGATAAAGTAACTTCAAGTTACCTTAAAAGTTACTTTTTTCACTTCCTTAATTTTTTTATTTGAATAACAAAATAACTAAGATGATAATTCAGAACAAATTAATTTAAAAATAAATGGACAGTAGTTAAAGTAAATAAAAAATACACAATATATTTTGGTAAGCGAAGAGTAATATATATTGAAAATAAAATTCAAATTGAGTAATAGACATGACACTCGGAATATCCTATCCATGGTATCAGATTCTGAACGGGTTTTGTTTTTACGCATTGTCTATTACGGGGTAATGCCAAGGAGGGAAATTGGGATCTGGAATGCCGAGAGTAAGGGTAGAACACAATGAGAAGACGGTCAGGTAAAATCAATTGCATTTATTATGCACTTACAAATAACGTTGCGCGCCTACGCGCGATGTGAAGTGGATGGATATCGGGGGCCCGGAAAGGCAGACTTCGTAGTGGTCAGCTTGATCAGAGGCCGTCAACAGACGGAAGGAAGCTCTCTCCGTGGTGAGGTTGGACAGTGGGGTAATCCGGGGTCCCAAAGCACTAAACACCGGAACAACTATATCCCGAAAGACGGTTAGCCTTCTAGCGACGGACCAAGACTGAGGCGGCCCGGCGTCGGCAATCGCGTCATCCGAGTTGTCGGGACCCCTCGGGGGGTTCCGTTCCGTCTCGTGTGCGGCCCGGCAACCCTTTCGTGCAGGGTCGTACCGAGTCCCGCGTTATGGTAACAATTCTGTTACATGTCTCAATCTGTCTTTGTATTTACCATGTATCTTAAGTCTATCTTTGAAATTGTTAAATGTAAGGGAGATTTTTTCTTGTAAAATACCTAAAGTTTATTGTATATATGCAAACAAATTTTGTTTTTATGAAAAAAAAAATTTTGGATGTTGTTGACTGTACAGTCAACCTCCAAATTACTTGATTAATAAAATCGACAAAAAAGAGACCCATTGACACTTGTATAACGAATTTTGTATGTATAACTTAAGCAAATTGATCATTCGGAACATTATACAATTTATAAATATTCATTTTTCAATATTTATTTCGAAAATTTATTTATTTAAAACGCTTCAAATTTAAAATTTTGCAATTTTAAATGTTTGAATTTCAAAACAATTTTTTATTATTTATTGATTCATTTATTAAACTTAGAATAATTAATTTAAAATTCAGCACTACAAATTGAGTATTCCAGTTTAAAAGCCTATAAACTCACCGAATTTCAATTTAAATCGTTAATGAAATATTCCATATTGATAGAGTAAGCAGTAACACTTAAAGAGTCGAACTAGGAAATAATAGAGATTTAATATTATTTATTGATTGAAATAACAACTTCATAGCTGTATTACGTAAAAGTTGAGTTTGCTCTTGATTTTCGGACATCAATAAATTCTCGTTTCAGAAAGACGAGACTGGAAAATGGAAACTCCATTATGTGTTTAATTTTCTTCTAGAACTTGAGGTGGAATTAATTAAAGGTGACGTTTGTTTCCTTCGGATAAGTCCACTTAATCGATGAGAATTCAGCAGCTAGTAGAAGAACCTTTCTCAAATAAATCTAAGCTCTAGACTCGCGACACGACGTTATGTCCTGCTTCTCCTCGATCCTTGCAGTTAGATGTTAGATAGAACTGGCTCGATTCGTCATTGCGACAGCTTTCCCACAACTGGCATACAAGAAATCGAGGGGAGCCACCACTTCGCGAGCCACCACCAAAACTCCCTTGTATTTCTCTATATTTATTATTATTACACCATTAAGCCATTTCCCTTTCGGGGTAGGCGTGACTTGCTCGGCTGGAAATAGTAGTGTGTAGATGGGTATATAGGTATAAGGTAGATAGGTATATAGGTGTAAGGTATAGATATTTTAGATTGATCCAGAATTCTCGTGTCATTTATTTAAAAGACACGTTCGTTCCGCAACACTGGTCCGACCCAGGTTGCTGATCAATCTCTCTAGCGATCACCCCAAGTGAAGAGCCTCACAAAATTGTTATGTTTGGTTCCCCACTTGGGCCCATTAGTATCCAAGGTCTTTGTTTCAGGCGTCATTCACTCTATTGTCATTCTGTTTACAAACTATTTGTCGCCACACTTTTCTGTCCTGGCATACTACTCTAGCTTCCTTCACGTCCATGCATTTTTTCATGCAAGCTCTTGTGTTTCTATGGCTTCTTATGTCTCTTCGGATTAATGTCCCATTCACAGATTCTAACCATTCTTTCGGCGGTCTACCTCTGGGCATTCTGCCACTTACTTTATCTTTATACACTTGTTTGATCAGTCGTTCATCTTTCATTCTTTCAAGATGTCCGAACCATCTTAACTGATTTCTTTCCCATATGTCAACTAGTGTCTCTCCTGTACCACATTCTTTGAGGATTATCTCCGTTCGGACTTTGTCCATCAGTGTTTTCCCGCATATTGGGCGCAGAGGTTTCATGCCAATCGCGTTAAACCTATAGTTATACGATAAAAATCAATAAATACTGACGTAAGAAACCTCCTGACATTTGTGCGAAACATAGATGTACCTGAAGTTCAGAACGTTCAAATGAACGAAACATTTTTTTCCAGTTTTATTTTATCAAACAATATTGTTCCAACTAAAATTAAAATAAAGCATTTGAAGTTTATTTTGTAATCTGTTATTTGTAATATAGAATTAATCAATATTCTTGCGATGTTTCTAGTTTACAAAGCCGCAGTGGCTCTCTGTCGCACACGTGGAGTCCCTGCGGCTTCTGCGCCGACGCGAATCTGGCCACTTTCATTTAAGCTATAGCTTATTGTAAGCCGGCCTACTGTAGGCTCGCCGATGTAACCAGGCCCATAATTCTGGATCTGAGCATGGTTCGTAAGGCCGTGTTAAGATGAGCCAAGAATTTTTATCTCTGTCGACTACTTTTGCCTTAATTCAATTCGAGAGGCAAATAAGAAAGAAAAAATATTGAAACAGATTGGGGACAGACAGCGTCAAAGTTGCAAAGGACAAGAACGGAACCACGCTGCGCTGGTCAGCCGAATAGAAGGATAGACAAGACTGAGCTTTATTGTCCGGAACCGATGAAATACGAATATAGTGCCCCCAACCTACCAACCGAAAACTCGATTCCAACGAGCTAGCCGATATAAGTTTGCCAAACCCTACACGAAGATGCTACATGGAAGACGTCAAGGTCTATGAAAGCAAAAGAAATTGAATCAACTCCTGTTCAAGTACCCATTCTTCGTATTTTTTTTTAGCAAAGTAGACTAGTAAAAATATAAAATCTAGATCGAATTGTATTAAATGAAATAGATTTTCATATACAGACTTCGATTTCATAAATAATGTATTTTTATTACATTTCCAACGTTCAACATGTCTTACTTTTCAGGTTTCAAGTGCCATTTGAAACCGGCATTAAGGAATCGTGTAGAAGACATGGTATCCACTCGAACTAATCGCTTTTATTTGGCAAAGGTTAGGGTACACGGAAAAAATTAGTTGCTGAAATTTTGAATCACTGAGTCAACCACTCTAGGATAGGGCTAAACGTATGTCATAAATTGGAAGTATCGTCGTTAGAAACTTTAATTGAAACATATTTAAAAAGTAGAAAGAATTGTAGAAAGTACAAAATAATTTCAATGAGAATGTGAATACCAGAGGAATAGAGTTCTTGAAACATTCATGCACTAATGCTTCGAAGCCAGTCAATGAAACTTTCGATGACTCCTAACGAGTTTTTAGAAAACAGTGTTGCCAAATTTAAAAAAATTATTTCGCGGTTATATTTATTATATTGTTATTCACATCTATGTGTCTATGACGTATCGAACGCAACTTATCCCTAACAACTAGACCCCACGGCTAACCTAACACATTGAATATTTTGCACAAATCACATTAAAGAGCCAAATTTAACTCCGCGCTCATTTGTTCATTGCCGGTTACCGCGACTCAATTCAGACTTATACATACTCCACTTCACCTGAGCATCACTACGTGTTAACACAAGCGTCCAATGTGACTGTACATTGTGCATATATAGATATGTAGAAGACAGTCAACGAATTCTTCGACAACTTATCAATCAGTTATTCGTTTTTGTGCTAGAAAGTTATTGTATTTCAAATCTTTTGGAATCAGGAGGACTTTTTATAAAAAATTGAATGCTTGTCTAAAATTTTGTCAAAATCTGCGGAATAAAAATCCGAGAACTGATGTTCTTAGATTGTGTTCCAATAATTCTTTGACTTTTTTTCACTTTTTCGATAAAGTCGGCGGTTCTTTAATAAAAATTAGATGAGATCCTAAAAGAAACGTGGCCCATCCTAAAATGGGTGACTCTTCAAGTAAAGTTTCGACAACTTATTTTTTCCGTGTAGCAACCAATTTAGAAGATTGCATTTTGTCAAGGACAGTGTGAGAACAACCACGACAAGGATGACAAAAGAAGAAACTGCGATACGTTTCAGAGATTTTTTTCGGTGAAGGAGAGGACACATCGCGACTGAGGCGAAGTTGGAAGGCAAGTCCGAATATAAATGGTGCTTCGACTTACACGTCGCATCTAAGGCCGGTAAACAACAACTTGTCAAGATATCGACGCGTCCTTGGTATCGAAGAAACAGGAAAATATTTTGGTTGTATAAAAGGTTGATATTTCAACCAAATAATATTTTCTACCAAAAGAGATACATTTTCAACCAAGAAAGATGCATTTTTGACCAAATAGTTGAATTTTCAACAAAATAATTTAAATTATGTAACGGGAGTACGTTTTGGGCATCTTTCTGGACATATTTAAAAAAAATTACAGATTCTAAGCCACTTTTACAAGATGGAGTTTGGATATGTATTCTCGGAG
>CAKNYM010032100.1:0-13042 GCA_932195095.1 Andricus curvator
AAGTTTTCTTTCTTTCGTTCTCAAATGCTTGGGAAAAAATATATATGTGCCGTGCCTAGAAAAAAAAATTCCAAGTCGGATCTAACCAACACCCTTAATGCTAAAAACACAACAAAAATAAATGTGTCTTCTTTTATTCAGACAGCCTCGCACTTATGGGGAATGAATATTGTTTCCTTCAACTTATATGAACATTTTGTTTCTACAAATTAAGGAGATTATTTACACAGCACCAGTTTTGCTACGGAATTACGTTTCAAAGCATTGTAGAAGTTACGACGATGAGAACCTTATTCTATTTTCAATTTTCTTTTTGTCTGATAATTATCTGTAATAATAAAAATTGAGAACTGAAAAAAAATTTACCGAAAATCAATAAGCGATTAAAACATAAATCGTCATAACTCAGCCAAATATTGTTGAAACTGTTTGAAATTAATTTGGTAAATATGTAAAGTATAGTCTAGGGATGCATATACAAAACTAATAAAAAAGTTGAAAATGACCTTATGTTTAATAATATTCAATTGAAAGTTCAAGCAGTTCGATAATCACGTTTTTATAGTTTCGTAGACAAAAAGTATCGAGGGAATTTCATATTTGAAACAACTTGAAGCGAGAAAGTTGTTCTATATAGTTGAAAAAGATTTCTGGAAAGTTTTAGATACATTCATTAAAAATTAGCGGAAATATGTACTTTTCAAAGAAATTTATGACAGCTGTTGCGTCCGGTGTAGTAGGGCAACACAACTAAGACTTTAACGCGACAGGAGCGCCATTTTTCGTGCAGCGGCGGCCTTAAACCCTAGTAAAAATGACAGTTAGGTATCAATAGAAGCCTTTTAGAAAACGTATAGGATGCAGATGGAATCTTATATGGTCCTAACTGGTTTCTAATAGGATTCTTATTTTAAATTGGTTTTTAACCGGTCTTATTCGGCACTTATGTTCTTTTGTTAAATTTTTCTAAAAAGATCTACGCGGATACAACGAGGTATTCTTTTACTTGACATATTATTAAGTACAAAATTGTTTTTCTAACAGGTTCTATTAGGTACTTTATTAGACCTTCGGAATGAAATTACCCGGATTAAAATTCGAAGTGATGTGCTTTAAGCGGCTCTATTAGGTTCCTAATTGGGATTTGCTATATTCCAAATGCTAGAAGTACGAAATTGCTTCCCTAAAAGATTCTGTCAGGTATTTTATTGGACCTTTGGAATCAAATTATTCGGATTGAAATTCGAAGTGATGTGTTTTAAGCGGCTCTAATAGGTCCTTATTGGGATGCGCTTTATTCGAAATAGAAGTTCAAAACTGCTTCCCTAACAGGTTCTATTAGGTATTTTATTGGACCTTTGGTATGAAATTATTCGGAAAAAAATTTGAAGTGATGTGTTCTAAGCGGCTCTAATAGGTACCTATTTGGATCTGCTTCATTCGAAGTGCCCGTAGTAAAAAATTGCTCCCCTGACAGGTTCTATTAGGTATTTTAGTGGGATGTGGGAATTGAATTGATAGGATCAAAATTCGAAGATATGTCTTTTGAGCGGATCTATTAGGTACCTATTAGGACCTGCTTTATTCCAAGTGCTACAAGTTCGATATTGCTTCTCTAACAGGTTCTATTAGGTGCTTTAGTGGCATGTTGAAATCAATAATTGGATTAAAATGCGAAGTGATGTGTTTTAAGTGGCTCTAAAAGGTACCTATTGAGATCTGCTTTGTTCCAAGTGCGCCAAGTACGAAATTCCTTCCCTAACATGTTCTATTAGGATTTTAGTGGCCTGTTGGAATCGAATTAAAATTTGAAGATATATATTTTAGGCGGCTTTATTATGAACCTATTGGGATCTGCTTTATTCCAAGTGTTACAAGTACGAAACTGCTTCCCTAACAGGTTCTATTAGGTACTTGAGTAGACCTTCGGAATCAACCCTGCTAAAAATGATGCTTGAGTAATTAATAGAAACGGTATAGATAGTTCATTGGATCCACTTGCATTTCTATAAGGTTCTAAATGGTTCTGAAGAGTTTTTTTATTTCAATTTGGATTCTAACTGGTTGAATTCGGTATTTAATCTACTATTGTGACGGAAATTGGAATTGAAAAAATCTTCCTATGTGGCTGTATTAGGCTTTCGAAAACAAATATTCTTTGTGCTATATTTTTCTAATAGTTTCTAATCGGAACCAATGAGGTATTCATTTACTCTAAATGTTACAAAGTACAAACTTTCTTCTCTAATAGGCTCTATTAGGATTGTTAGAGGATAATTGGAATTAAATTAATTGGATTAGAATTTAAATTTTCTGGATAAAAAATAATATATTTTCGATAAACAAGTTTTTTTTACAATGTGCATGGTGCAAAATAAAATGAAACTTGAAATAAGTTGTAACTTGTAGCCAATGTGCTTCAATAACTTATACATATTATCAATTATTGATTAGGAATTGTTATTTTAAATTAAAAACCAAGTTAAAAAGTATTTTGTAACCAAGATCCAAGTGCATCGATAGCGAAATGAGTTAGAGCGCGCGGTAGAATACACAAGTTCAGGTAGTATAGGTTCGAATCCTCAGCGAGTTAGATTTTTCAAAGCGTTTAAGCGTGCGATTATATGTTTAAGCGACCGTATTGGCGAATCGTGTACTTAACAACTATAAAAAATGAAGATTATATAACAATAAGTTAGGATGTAACTTTTTTTTCGTTCAGAAATCGTACCTAATAAGATCCAATTAGAAAGTTCACAATTACCCAATAGAACACCACATAGAACCAGGAAAAAAATCCACTTTCGAAAGTAATAGGACCTGATAGAAACCACATCCTATTAGGTTTATATTTGGCTTCTAATAGGCATTTTTACTAGGGAACACAAACCACATCAGATCCTAATAAGATCCAATTAGAAAGTTCAAAATTACCAAATATGAACCGCACAGAAACCGGATTCAAATCCGATTAGGTTCCACTTAGGTTCCGCTTGGAAACCAATAGCTTATACGGTACGAGTGCCGAATACAGACACATTAGATCCTAATAAGATCCAATTAGAAAGTTCACAATTACCTAATAGAACACCATATAGAACCAGGAACAAAACCCACTTTCGAAAGTAATAGGACCTGGCAGAAGCCAGATCCTATTAGGTTTCTATTTGGATTCTAATAGGCATTTTTACTAGGGTATTTTTCGTGCAGCGGCGGCCTTAAAATGTGGTACAACGTTCCTCTCTTATATCTGGGAACACTGTTGTCTCAAAAGAGAGAACGTGAACGTGCTGCAGTAGTCGCGATCCGACTTCCACATTTCCATGCTCGGAATTAAAAAGAGAGATCCTATTAAAATCGAAAGTTTTCACGAAATTGTAGTTTTCATATTATATCTATAGTTATCTACTCCAGAAAATAACGCAACCGTCTCACTGAGGTCTGGCACTGTTATTGTCCAAAAAGTTTGGCGCGTCATTCGCCCCTCTGCCGGATCGTACCGTTCTCAATATAAGAGACTAGACATCTGGAACATAGGTCGCGCTGGTGCTCGTGTGTTTAGCTCAGCAGCGGTATGTATAAGTACAGCGGTCGTCCAAAATTATTTTCCGTGTGGTATGTTTCAAAGTAAATATTTCGGGCAATTTTCAATGAATTTATCTAAAACTTTCTCTAAATCTTCTTTCAACTATAAAGAACAACTTTCTCGCTAATAGTTGGTTTAAATTTGAAGTTTCCTCGAACTGTTTTGTTGGCGAATCTGGAAAAATGTGGTTAAAAACAGGCCTTGATTTGCAATTGAATATTATTAAACAAAAGGTCATTCGCAAGTTTTGTATCGCTTTTCAGGCATACCGGCAGGGAGATTTGCATAACCAGTTCTCGCAAAATCAATTGATGAGAGGGGGGAAGAGAGGGAGAGAGAGAGCTGATTGGTTGAGAGTATTTTCGATGGGTGGAACTGAATCCTGCAATACAAAAAGGCCTCTCAAATGTGTTCTCTCTCTCTAAAGCTTATTTCCGTTCTCCCCACAGCGTTCTCGATGCATTCCTATACATATATCGATGACCGCCCCCAATTTGATGATTTTTCTAGCGTTCGGTCGGTGATTTTATCTAAAGGATTGCGCTACTGTATTACATTTTTTTTTGTCATTTTTATTAAATAATGTTAACCATTTTACAGTTTTGTAATTAATGTGAATTATAATACCTTGTTATTATTGTATAATTTTTATCAACATTATGAGTGCATAATAGTCAATTTTTCCATAAACATATCACATGGATCAAACGATAATTCCTTAAATATAACAATTTTTATGAACTTATTGTATTTTTGTGACTTCTACAGTAATTTTCTTAAAATTATTCCTATAATCCCAAGGCAATTATTATAGGCCTATGAGGATTTTCCGACAATACTTCTTTTTTTTAGGGAATCTTCTTTAGAATACATGCTTCATCGCGTGAATATTTTATTAGAAAACATTTTGAAAGAAGCTGTCAATATTTTTTTTATAAATTATCAGTATTCCATATTTTAACCATGAAGAGACAGGGCCGTAGCTAGAGTTGAATTTAAAGTAGGGCAGCGGTGGTTATAGGTAGGGCGGAAGTAAAAATTTTACTTGATCTGATCTGGTCAATTGTATTTTTTAAAGTAGGGCATTGGTATTTTAAGACAGGGCATTGCCCCACAATGCCCACCCCTAGCTACGGCCATGTGAAAAGAATTACAAAATAACTTTTTCTTCTTGTGCATTCAGATCGAAAATTACAATATACTTTTAAATTAATTCGTCGTGTCATTTTTGTTGTTGTAATGTTATAATTAGAGAGCAGAGAACACCGGTTACAGACAGCTGTCTAACACGTTAGATTCTATTCATTTATTTATTCAATCATGTACCATTTTTCACAATTAAATGAATCATTATGAAAAAAATTTTGATATTAAGATTAAAACTTTTTTTAAACAATGATTAATGATTTTGAGTTCAAATTTCAAACAAATGTATTAAGTCAATTAGAATTGAAAACTTTCCAATTCAAGTAATTTTTAATGAGGTACAATTTTGAAAAAACGACAGTATTTAGAATGAAGTGAGAAGGAATTGAACTTGTATCTTTTATGAATAAATGCGTTTTCTGAACAAATGCTTTCAAAATTTAATTCTTTCGGAAGGAAATTTTGCAATTTTGACAATTTCATTAGCAAGGAGTTGAAATTGTATAATTTCTGGGTGAAATTGTTCAAAATTACAAAAAAAAAATTTAATTCAAGAACCTCTACGTTGAATGATTTCAAAATAAAATTTTCGAAAATAAAATAATTTCAAAACGTTAAAAATTGAATATTTTTAGATTTGAATGTTCGAAAATAGAGAATTTAAAATATAAAGGAAGTAAAATTGTATTATTTCTAATTAAAATCATTCGAAATTGCCTAATAATTTTGAATGGAAACTTTTTGAATTTGCACAAATTAACATTCAAAGCGATTACAATTTTACATTTTTAATTCTACAAATTTTTATTGTAATATTGATTGCATTTATTTTTGTTAAATCAATAACGAAATTCACCATAATTTTCAACGCTCAAAATGGAGAAAAAATTTTAATTAAGCACTATATTCAGCGTTTACTATGAAAATGTACAACTCTAAATTTTTAACCATTGAAAATTTTAGATAAATCATTCAATTGTTCAATAACAAACATTGCTTTTTTTAGCTGAGTTTAAAATATCGCACTTTTTGGAACCATTTTCCGATGAAAAATCAATATTCAATGCCTGGTTAGAAAATCTTCTCATTATTAAGGCTTGAATTTTAGATATTGCTATCTTAATTTTCCATTGTTTTGAATTTGTTCTGAAGGCATTTCATGTAGAATTGTTTCATTGAAAATCCATTAAACTGAAAATTGTACAACTATCGAGTGTTTCAAATTTCATAGTATACGATTTCAAAGAATTTAAAAAACCAGAACATTTTTGAAGTTTACAATTAAAACCAAACAATTTAGTATATTGCAATGTGAAATTGTGAAACGAAAAACTGACTATCAAGGCTTTTATTAGAAAATTTTACAATTCTCGAATATTTGAAATTGTAATTGACCTGACATTTTTCATATTTGTACATATTTGAACCTGCAACATTGTGAAATTTAAAAATTCAAGACCTCCCGAAATTAAGAAAATTCAAACCAAACATTTTCGAATTCAAGCTCTATTGTATAAAACAAATGAGTATGTCTAATAGGAGTTCTCTACGTGGGACAGCCGATTGGCGCTCTTCAGCGAACTTTACAGTTGCTCTAGTCCGCTCTCGAATTACAATTGAGGATGAAACTATTTACAGTATTTTATTAATTGATGGACTTGAGATAAAATATACACCTACAACAATTATACATAATTTTAAAACATAATTATTTCTTGAACAGTCAGACTTGCGTAATAGAGACATAAAAGAAATAATAATACAAAATGAAATGTCATATCTTGTTGTTGCTAAACAAATGATTTATTATTGATTGTTACAAGAATTTCTTATTCATGTAATATTCTGAAGTTTTTATTTTCATGGAAAAATTATTCTTCTCCCATTATTCTGTTATGCAAGCTACGCACTTTGAATGAAATATGCAGATTGAAAAATGTTGCATTCACTCAATTCCCGACAGAAGAACCTACGGTTTACGATACTCCTAGAACTGATGGCCCCCGTACTTTCATGATGAGAGAAGCCGCTTGGTCGGCACAGAGGATTTGTTCGGTCAAGCGTGACCTCTTAGCGCGTTAGTTGCATCAGGTTACGTTATGCGTCCAAATCGGACGGAAAAGGTTCATGCGGCTATGCCGCTTCAAGTTTGGATGCAGGCCAATGCAATTCATGACCGAAACTCTTATTATATCGTGAGTTTAGTTTATTTATTTCAAATGATAATCATGGCAATCATGTGTGCGCCTCTGCTGCATAATTATACGTGAGTTTTGATACATGTGGCGTGATATATGTGCATATCAGTCTTTTGATCACATGCAGTCCAGAGAAAATTCATCCACTACAGATACATGTCATTGTGCCCCAACTGTATGTCTTATGAATGACATAAGTACATATATGACATCTGCCTACAGCCAGCTTAGCTACGGTCGCACTTAGAGAGCGAATTGCAATAAAATTGCTCTCATTAAAATCCGTTGGCTTACCAACTCATCAAAGCACAGAACATTCATAAAAAAATGCATTCTCATTTTATGAATGGTGCTGATGAATTATATTTGTACTAATGTGATCAACACATAATAACGCACATTCAACAGTTTTACACCATACAAATTCATGCATGAACTTGATAAACAATATGAAGGTATAAGATTCGTACATAATTTGAAACAATTATCATTTTCTTAAACAATCAAAATCGTGTAATAGAAGCATAGAAATAAGTAAGAATAATACATAAAATTTAAAATCTTAAAACAAAGTAAAAACTGGGGGTAACGAATGTTGCAGGTAATCATTATTTCTGGGTAAAGTCGGCTAGGGTACAGGGCACTGTCGCGCTGGGTAATTGATAAGTGGGTAAAGTATACTCGACTTTACCCTGGAGGAGAGTAACGTGGGCGAAGTGTCACTTGCTGACTTTATGTTTAGAGAAGCGGCTATAAATCATGAATTCTTACATATTTCCGCGTACAAGACACTCCAAAAGGATGATACTTAACATTAATTAGCGAATTAATCGCCAAATTTTCCACTTACCACACTTTATTCACCAAAATAAATTTGGCAGCAGACACTGGGTTTGAAAGTTGCCATGGTCATTAAAGTTAATAAGTGCATTGAAAAAAACAACGTAAAGTTTCGGCTTGAGAATTTCCGAAGATGACATTTTTACAGCGGAAACTTTTCGGTAGATCTTTGAAACAAATTATTTCACGTTTATTTACAGAAATCTTTGCATGCCAATGGTTAATTAACAATTATGAGATAATGGGCAGGTACATATTTATTGAAAGTGCTGGATCGGTACTTGGAATTTCCACGATGTTCTTGGTTTTTTATCAATCGGAAACGATATTTTCAAGGCTAATGCTATAGTTAGGCGACGATAATCACATTCCCTTCTAGTCTTTGCTTTAACAGTGGGTTTCAACTCTTGTTTCTTTTCGGTAACTTTTGGTCATTTGGTGGCAAAATGAGATTATGACAAACTGAGATTATGGACAAATAAATACCTACCACGTGCAGCGTCATTGGTGCAGTGATACTAGGGATGGGCGACATCAATGTTTATTAATATTATTCTATTATTTTTATTTTATTAATTACTAGTAACGTTTCTTTCGTTGCGGACTTGCGGGACACATTGAGACAAAGGACAAATCCCTATGACTAAATGAAAATGTACAACTATTAACAATTTTAGGTTATGTTTGTGTTTTTCACAGAAGCGGATATTTGAAAAATAAAAATCTATTTGAAAAAATAAAATTATGTTTATAGTATATTCCTTGGTAGATACTCAGTAGTCCACAATTCAAAAAAAAAATTTAGATTTGAAAACCACTGTTAAAGCAAAGACTAGAAGGAAATGTGAGTTGCCAAAAATAACAGCTTTCAAATCTAGGTTTAAGAGGTTCATATTTTCTTTTTGCGCATTTCCATCTAGTATCCAAATGATCCCGGTTTTCAAATTTAGTGATTTTGTGGAAAAATCAGATTATGAAAAACTGAGAGTATGGACCAATGAATACCTACTGCATATTTCACTGGTTACACTTTTCTGAAATTTAGTGCAGCTTTTTCAACAATTCTAAATCTCTTTTTTGGCAACCTAACCAAAAAAAAAAATCAAATTCCTATACAGGATTTTCGAAGGACCAATGACTATAGATTTCGTTACATGAGCTCATATAGGTTGTGTAGCAGAATCCTACAAAATACACTTCTTCACAAATTCTATTCTTCACCTATTTTTTATATTTCCTGTGATGTATGAACGTGGACATCTCTGATATGCGTAGTAGTGATTGCTGTATCTTTTTAGGTTATGTTAACCCATCTGTCATCAGCGTCAACCTACAAATACACAGGGATCACTACTGCACATGTGAGAGATATCCGCGTTCACACATCACTAAATAGCAGCCCGGTGCCACTGAATGGGAGGCCTGTAAAGAAAAAGTAGGATGAGAGTTGACCGCGGCCACCAGGCGAAGTGAAGGTGCTGTTTACTTCTAGGGCCGACTTGCTAAATAGTGTACAAATTTGAAAATAAATGAGATTAAAGAAATTTAAAATGGCGGAAATTAAAAAAAAAAAGTTCTGAAAATTTAAATATTGTTAGTATTATTTATTGCGCTATTAAAATATAAAAGTATTTTTTTGGTAACAAACAACCAATCACGTTTAAATTTCATAAAGAAAAGAATAACATTAACAATATTTACATTTTTACAAATTATTTTAATAATTTTTTTTCAATTTCCCGCTCTTTTCAATTTCTTCAATCGCATTTATTTTGAAATCTTCATACTATTTTATCATTTATTTTTTCTCATTAGATTGGAAAACTATTTATGTTTATATTTTCGGCAAAAAAAACGAAGACAAGCTCAGTAGAACTGTTGAAAAATATCACTTTTCTCATTTTCACCATGCATTTTGTAGCAAGTCGGCCCAATAGGTAAACAGCGTCGCACGCGCGCATATCAAGTACTAATTTTCTCCGGTCAAGAGTCATCCCACTTTTAGCTTTGAGTGGCACGGTGCTGCTAAATAGTTGAAATTTGAGGTTATGTTCACTTTCAATCATACTCGTAAATTCTCCATGAATCTATCCACTTATTATATTTTCAATACACGAAAACAATCGACGTTTAGTTGATCTTTAACTAAATTTCTAAGCAAATTTTTTTAACATTGGTGCGGTTTCCTAAGGAGCGCCGCACTAACGGGGGCGTGGGTGGAATCGCACCCTCAAGGCATGATCCAATTCACACCAGGTCTAGCCACGCGCAAGTAAAAAAAATTGCAGCCAATCAGCAACGATACCAGCTACACCGCCACATTCAATAAATGTACAGCTGGCGGCTGTGTTGAATGGTAACCAACATGGCCGCGGAGCTGGCATGCGCGATTTGGACGAAAATGGAACGTTTTTTGGCTAGACCATGAGTGAATTGGATCATGCCCTCAAGGTGCAGTCCCATGTTAGCAGAAAACGTCGGAGTAAAGCTGAAACTCATAAGAGTGAAAGAGACGGATAGATCGATTTGTTTCTTTTACTCTTATGAGTTTCTGCTTTACGCCGAGGTTTTCTGCCAACATGGGATTGCAACTTGAAGCCCTGGCCTAGTTCTCCACAGTATCAGCATGTTAACCATCCTGAGGTGGGATTATGATGCCCTTATTTAATGAATCAAATCTTTCTTTTTATCAAATGAGATTACACACAGGGGTGGGACTCCGATGCCTTAAAGTGAACGGACCTCTCTTTCTACCATGTGCCATAGACAACGAGGCGCGATCGAAACCGAAACGATGGTTTCGAAAGCTCTCTTTCTATCGTCTATGGTAGACAGAGAGGATCTCAAGTTATGAAACGACAAGTACGACTTGTCGTTGGCAACCATCGAACCCTCTCTGTCCACCATATACGATAGAAAGAGAGTTTTCGAAACGATCGTTTCAACTTTGATTGCACCTCGTTGTCTATCTCACATGGTAGAAAGAGAGGTCCGTTCGATTTAAGGCATCGGAGTCCCACCCAGGTGTCATTAGATGGAATTAGATGTTTGATCGTTTTAAAACGATCAACTGCAACAATCTCTTTATGGTGCATTTATACCACTGTCCGTCCGACCGGTGCGGGCCGAAAGTCCATAAGAATAAAAGAGATAGAGCGCAAACTTATATACTTATATACGTTTAGTTACATGAAGTGTATCTCGGAAACTAGTATCGACTAGCGAGGTATCGATTCGATATATCGATGTTGGTTCAAATTCAAATAAGAATTTAAAGTTGAACTAATAACTATAACTTTAAAATAAAGAATAGGAACAATTTAGAAGTAATACTTCTTATTTAATACTCTCTCTCTCTCTCTGTCCTGAAATAATAGAAAGAATTAGAATTATGGATTTAATTTGATATCAGGGAAATACGTATAAACTACTACGCAATAAGAAATAGGTTAGATTCTTATCATTCCTAAAGATGACTCATCGAGCTTTTCTTAGTAGCAGAACGTGCCTTAGAACAGCTTTTGACAGGAAGTCGTATTGTAAACATCCGATCACAATTTGGACTTTGGACCAAAGTTGTTTAGAAATATCAATCATCGAATGAGTCATATTGCGTCTTAAATCTAATAGGCGGAGCCATGCGACCTAATTTCTAATTGGTAAAATGACTATTAAATTCGATGACGTCAGCGATTTGATTGGTTGAAAAGGTAAAGTGGGAGATTACTCCGCCCAAAATATAGTTTATAAAAAGGCGCGCACAACGGAAAAACGCCAGATTTTGTATCTCCGAACCGCATATTTAAATACTAAACCTGCGACACTCAATATTGTAAAATTAAGTCTTTTGGACTTGAAATTTTTCTGGTCAAGATTGGACTTAGGAAAATCGTTTGAATTATTGTAAATTATAAACAATCAAAAATAAGCTTATTTGTTAAACATGAAGCGGGACGCCGCGTTATAAACAATTATAAACAATTGTGAATTAAGTGATTAGTTATTTTTGTTAACCACAAACTAACAATTGTGAAGTTGATACAGTAATGGTGAAGACTCATTATTAATAAATTGTGAACCATTAACTGTTAAATCTAGTGTACTTTATTTCAAATAAATTCCTTTGAATGGTTTTCGTTTCAACGAATCAACGGCAACAACGATCCCGTTCTGATGTCCAATCAGCGAGCAGAGAATTATTGACAGGAAAGCTAGGTCAAATTTGGGCATTACAATTGGTGACAGCGGTGGGATAGTTGCACCATAAAAGGACAAATAAAATAAATTGAAGAAAAACTGGATCACTGGACTACTGACCCACAGACTGAAATTCAAGGCCGTCTGTCTTACCACAAAAGACATTACTCCACTGACGGAAGGCACTACCTCTTGGATCTGAAATATCAATAGAAGAAGATTACCAATGTATGACAATAAACATTAAAAGTAAAAGCCGCAATCTTCTACCAGGGTTTTGTGGTGGTTTTACTCCCGGTAGCATAGGGTGTCGACAATTGCACCAAGGTTGTTAACGGTTTAATAGCGACCACCAAACTATTCCTCAATAACCGTAGGCTTGAAAGGATTTAAAAAAAATGTTTAACAAAAAAATCCTTATCTCAACGTGGGAAATAAAAACTGATCCTGAATTACCTGCCCACAACGGAAGAAGGATACGGGAATGTAGTACTGGCCCAAAACGGAAGAGGGTAAGGCATCGTGGGACCAACTCCAGAGGAATCAATAACAACTACTTGAAGGAAGTTCCTGAAGGATCAAGAACACTCAAAGAATTTTGCACATCGTCCTGGAACTACGAAGAATCGTGTGAATAATTGTGAAAATTAAAGATCCATAGTGTTGTGAGTTTTATTGTGCACTACTAATTGGATTATTTGTCACCGAAAGATTGTCTTCAAAAAAGTAAGTCATTAAAATTTAATAACATGGCTCCGAATAGGAAACGTCGTTTAGATAAGAATGCGAAAGATGTAGACGAAGCATCACCCCCGAAAAAGTCCAGGCGAGATAAAAACGATGGTCCTGCTGGACCACCTGCGATATTAACTCAAGAATTGCGATCTAGGTTAGTAGTGAGTGAAAATCCTTCTGATAGTGATAGGACAAATTCTTTGAGTTTGGATCAAAGTGGCGAGAGTTGGAATAGTTTGCAGAGACATGAGACTCAGGTCCAGGACTCCCCCTCTGTTCCTTTATTGTCGCACAATCTTATTTCTGGCCCAGAGAAAATTTCGCGAATAGTCAGAGATAT
>CAKNYM010032107.1:0-11493 GCA_932195095.1 Andricus curvator
ATCTTCCGTATTATTACGATCGATGAAAATGACTGAATCTGTATCGTAATACAGAGCGCGGTTACCCAGTTTAGAAAGATACTCATACAATATTAAGCGTGCTTGGGCTGTTGTATATGCTGCAATTACAACGTTTGATATATGTGAAGGTGTATGAGTATTTTTCTTAAACTGGTACGCTATATACAGGGCTGTGTTATTTGCCGGAAGTATATTATTGATCTCAATCTCCGGATTGGCTGCAAGCTTGAGTAATTCATCTCGTGTCTTCACAATATGGGTTTGGGGTAAATTTTCACGCTGCCCAAATTTGCCCCAAAATGAATTCAGACACAGCTTGGTAACCGAACGCAGCCCTGGATTTTTTTTTACTTTACTCGAGTCTAGCTCAATACCTTCTTTCGTTTTTATCTCCTCTTTATAAGCTTCTTTCGAAACTTCGTCAACACATTCGCGAGGCCACCCCTCAGATTCTTGCTTCGTTTTGTAGAATGTGTTGACATATGGGGTGAAAAGGCCCCCTTCGCCAGAGACGGTGTTGTACTGGGTTGTTTTGTAATGCCAAATTTCGAAAATTTTTGTAATTTTATAACCCAGTGTTACGGCTTTTTTTAATTCATCAGAAACCCATGTTCCCTCAAACTCGCGCGATGTTGCTTCAACGTGTGGACAATCAACTTCTTCAAGGTTTTCGCAACATTGGCGAGAGAGAGCGAACATGAGTTTATTATGAAATCTTGGTGGTAAAAGAGGATGATAGAGAGATTGTGGTGGCAATATACGGCATTTAATTAAACCCTCGACATTGTTTATATCCGTATTGTCATGTCCTGTTAATATTTTACAATCATCTCCGACATATACATCTGGATGACCAACAGGAAACTTTCCTGATTTTAAAACTTTTGGATATAAAGAACGAACATCAAGATACCGCATTTTCTCACCCTCTTTTATTTTATAGTAACACCGGGTGTTCCCAGTGCGCCCACCGAAAAACGCGTCTCGCGGATTTAAGGGTTCGTTTACAACAAGCGGGTGATTTTTAATGATATTTTGTAATCCTTCATCGGTTTTTTTCAATTCATTAAAATCACACTCCCACATCTCTGTGACCAGGTAACCATTTCGCCTCATTTTATCACTCTGCGCGAGCGTTCTTTCGTAGCGGGCTTTTAGAGTCTCATCGGAACTGTTTAGTTTAGTGTCACGGTTATCGGGATAGCAACGTACACACCCATGCCAAAAGCAACCGTGAAATTGCAAAACATGACCCACCCCGTTTAATTCATAAAATCCATCCACTACATTCCCCTCTTTTAAACGATTTTCACGGCCTCTTCCAGCATGAGCGATGGTTACACCCCGTTTTTCCTCTTCACTAACTACCCATTCTACAGCAACTTTTGATTGTGCATCACACCACCTATAACCACCACGTGGTATTATAGCGATGGTATCGGGTTTTAAAAAATTTTTTCTAAACACCACAGAACAAGCCGATGGTGTTGTGATGCTTTCCGTGAATGGGCAAACATTTCCAGCCTCTAAAAACTGCTTTCGAAAGACGAGGCAAGCGCGTCGCAGAATGTCGACATCGTTCTTACAATATTCAACTAATTCCTTCTGAAAATCAAAGCGATAATTGGGTTCGGAATTTTTTTCCTCATACCACTTTAAAAAATTATCCCTAGCAGATACGGACATAGTATCTGGTGAATAATATTTTAAATCAGGTAATGGTCCAACATAGTTTTGATTTTCTGGAATATTGAATAAATGGGGGAATACACCTTTCTTTTCCCCCACACCTGTAAGACCAAACGCTTTAGGTAGAGCACTCAACGCCATCTGTGTGTAATTCAGACTGTCGATAAAACGCGTTTTTTTAACATCCATACAAAGAATTTTCGAGCCACTTAATATAACACTAGGTTCTTTCCATGGACAGTTATTATTCTCAACCAGGTGTTTAAGAATAAATTGAGAGTCAAAACTTTTAGCGTTATGCGCAATGCAGATGATTTTCTTGAACTTTTTTATTGGCCTGAGGGCAAAGTCTAGAAAATCAGCGATACATTTTTCCCCTTTAAACAAGTATTCGCGAATACCGCAGTGCTCACAGGATTTTTTTATGTCTTCCTCCCCGAGACAGAACGTACACACTTGATGTACTACACATAAATTTGGTATGTGAACATTTTTACTCTCGTCACCTGCAAGTGTTCTATTTTGTTGTGTCTCGAGGTCGTAAAATAGGAAAATCACGGGGTCGTCGCCATTTGTTCTTGATTTAATAGGTCGTATGTAGCATCTATGATTAAAATCACGGATCTCTTTACAACTATTGCAAAATGAAAAACCACACTTGTGGTCTTTGAATTTTACAATATTTGTCAATTTAGAACAACCTGGGCAAATTTTTTCAACGCTACATACACTTTTAAATTTAGAATATGAGTCCGCCCGAAGATGGTGATCAAAGCAGGCTTGGTTGTAAAATTTTCGCAAACAGTTCACACATTTTTTGTATGGTTCTACATGGTCTTGCATGTTATTATTATTATTCAATATACAGGGTGGTGACTTATAACATGCAAGACACTTGTTTGAACATTTGTGCTCACTGTTATGTCGGTAGCCTTTATTACACTCGAGGCAAAATAACAGATTTGAACAAGCTCCTGTTAAGTTTAAAATGACATCGTAATGACCCCTCTCTCTATAGTATAAAATATGAATAATGGTTTGGACCACGCCGCCGGTCTCATTAATCATATTTTTACCATTGAAAAAGGGTGGTTCGCTACCTTTGGCAAAAGTGTCAACTTCAAAAATCACAAGAGCTATGTGATACCGCGCGAGATAGCGCTGGAAAAGGGTTATCTCCTCTATACCACAACCTTCTGGTGGAATTGTAACTCCGGCTTTTCGCACAAGCTCTTCGGCCGCACGTTTCTGACGACCAGCCGTTTTTTTGCGTATTCCATCCCATTTTTTTTTGTACTCACGAACGTTGCTCTGTCCCCGTTCCCCATACACCCGCCCAACAACAATGGCTCGCGGAAGACACAAATTGTCCGCCTCACCGATCGTACACATGGACTTTTTGCCGATATTGTCATGTGTTAAATCGGCATGAGCTGCCCCGACCGGCATTTCCACATGATCAACCACAATTCGAAAAGTATCATCTAACGTGAATTCTTCCGCGCTCTGTGTAATACAAAAGACCATATCCCATATATCTTCAAAGTTCAAATCTTTAACATACCGGAGAGCGTGACCTGCCGCGCCTTGAGTCAAACCGTCCGCATAAAATTTTATTCCAATTTTATCAGTCGGCGGATAGGTTTTCACCAAGTACACGTACAGGTCTTTGAAAACATTTTCGAGCCACTCGACAGGACACTCGCTCTCGTCAGGAATTTTTATTTTGAAAGTTAATTCTCGCGTATTGAATCTGAATAACGGATACTTGTTACCGCGATCCTCTAAAATTATCAATTTGCTACCATGCGGGGGTATTTCTACGTTAATATTTCTACCCTGACCTGTTTGAATATCCTCCGCAGCCAAGGCATCCAATGCATCCAGGGCATCCTGGACATCCATAGCCTCCTCCACCTCCTCCCCTCCACTCGCTGGCACCGTGGATGAATGCTGCTCCACCGTATCATCCTCGTCCTCCTCCACCACCCCCTGTGGGCGATTTGTTGTGCAGATACGGAGCATACTGGCAACAGTTTCCCGATCCAGTACCCTTGACACATCAGTTGTATCACGTTCTAGAAAAATAATATTTCATAAAATTATGTAAATTGAAACTTTGCAAGGGAGGGAAATTAAATGGGGCTATTGTTTATTTTAAATATTATTAAAAATAAACCAAGTATTGTTTACATACCATTATTGAAATTTATGCCACTTGGTCCTGCCTCGAAGTTTATGAAGGGCAGATCCCGGGTATTCTTCCTTCGTATAATCGGAAAAAGTGGTGCTCTTTCTCGCGGTGCCTCCTCCTCCTCCTCCTCCACCTCCGCTTCCTCCACTTCCATTGCTGACGGATTGGCAACAGTTGCATTAACCTCTGCTATAAATTAAAAAATTAATAAGAGCGAATTAATTAAACACGAAAATAGAATCTAAATAACAATTTCTATTATTTATTTATTATTTATCATTCAGTATTTATTATTTAATAATCATTATTCATCACTTATTATTTATTTTTAATTTAAATTATTTATTATTCATAATTCACTTGTTACTATTTATTGTTTATCGTTTATTATTTATTATTTGTTATTAACTATTTACTGTTTGATATTTATTATGCATTATTTATTATTAATTACTCATAACTTATTATTTATTATTAATTTTTGATTCAAATTATTCATTATATATAATTTATTATTAACTATTTACTATTCATTGTTAATTGTTTATTATATAATTGAGGTTTTTTTTTAAACAATTTTTCTCCAAAAGTTTTGGACCAAATTTTTTTTTTTCAATAATTCTTCTAAAAATTTTTGTTTCAAAATTTTTTTCAAAATTTTTTGTTCAAAATTTTTTTCAAAATTTTTTGTTCACAATTTTTTTTCAAAAATTTGTTTTTCAAAATTAAAAGAAAAATTCTTTTAAATTTTTTTTTTTCAAAATTATTTTCAAAATTTTTTCCAACAATTTTTTTTTTAATAATTCCTTCCAAAAATTTTGGTTTCAACATTTTTTTTTTTAAATTTGTTTTTCAAATTTTTTTTTTAAATTTGTTTTTCAAAATTTTTTTTAAAATTTGTTTTTCAACATTTTTTAAAAAAATTTTCATTCAAAATTAAAAAAAAAAATTTTCAAGTTTTTCTTTTTCAAAAAATTTGGTTTAAAAATTTTCTGAAAACTTTTTTTTTTCTAAAAATTCGGTTTCAAAATTTTTTTCAACAAAATTTTTTTCTCGAAAAATTTTTTGTTTAAATCTTTTAAACAATTTTTTTTTTCATAACATTTGTTTTACAAAATTAAAAGATATTTAATTTCAAGATTCTGGTAAAAGTTAAATCTGCTTACAATTTCAAATTATAAAATGTGGTATTATTAAATGAAAAATAGAAAATAATGGAAATAAGTTATATTTTTTTAATGTACTTACGTGGTGGTACGTCGAAGTCAGCTAGAGCATTCTCCCAATCATCGTTTAAAAGATTCGCCATGGGATGTAATCCCATCTCGCGAGTCACTGTGTTTAGTGACCTCACTTCACACCCACACACCTGTGCCATTTTTTGTAATTTGATTACACCCCAAAATCCCAGTACTTCACATTTGACGAACTGAATATATTCCCTGTGTGTCAGAAAATTTTGACTGAGACCTTCGGTGATGACATATGCCACCGTATGAATATAGTCAAACACTCTTTTAACTATATTTTCGGGTGTTTCAGTGATATCCATATCAGCCAACACTTGGTCCCAGTCATCATGATCATTATCATTATTATCAGAGTCACTTGCACTTATTTCACGTGCTAACAACTCTAAAGTTGTTCGCACTTGCCCCCGTCGATGTTCGTCCCTTATCGGGATCGATCTGAGGCGATTAATACCCCAAAATCCCACTAACACATGCACGTAAGAACTTAGATTCTTCACGGAAACTTCCGGAAAATGAAGGGAGAAATATACTTCACTAAGAATCGCGAGAATAACAGTAAGTGCGTCCATCCTGAAGGTTTGAAAACAACTGAAAACTTTTGAGATAAGGTCCTTCCATTTATAGACATAGGTTTTCTATTGTACCTATGCAGTTGCTCTTTCTCACTTCCTCAACCACCTATTACAAAAACTGTGATACAGGTGTGAAAGAGCTCCACGAGATAGAAGGACTGAGGAAAAAGAAGGATACAAAAATTTTTGCTTCTCTTCTAACGTATTGTAACATTTTCCAACATTTGTAGAATTCGTATACACTACTCGAACCACACGCACACACACGCACACCGACAGGGTGTCTATAAGAGGGAAAAGATCATGACCATGTATGTGTGTGGGAGGGAGAGAGAGAGAGAGAGAGAGAGAGAGAGAGAGAGAGAGACAGAGAAAAGTATGAGTCGAAACAAAAATTTGATTCAGAATATACTCTAGTGTAAAAAAATATTCATTTTAACAATAAAATTTGTTCAAAAATAAATTAAAATAAGGATGAAAAATTTTTCTAAAAATTTTCTGGCACTTTCTCAAAAAAAAAAAAAAAAAATTACATCCACATTCGTAAAGTAAGGCCCCAATCCCCTCCACTAGTCTAGTTTTCGTTTTGTGAAGAGAGGAGGAGAGGATGGCTTATCTATAAAAACTCGAGGTAATCTCGTACATGTTTCAGTTGTACCGTACACCTTGTTTCTAAACTATACAATGTCTGAGTCTCAAAGTCAAGTGTCAAGAATGAGCGGCAGCGATGACCAAGATTTTAGTGAATCTGCTTTACAAAACGTTTTACAACAACAAAATATTGTAAAAAAGCGAAAAGTAGTGGAGGAGGAAAAATCTACTGAAAGTGAAGTTATTAAAAAAGTGAAAAATTCACGTCCGCATCATCTTATTTTATCCACGGCTTACGAATTAAACAATTCTGCTTCAAAAAAACTCTTTGTTGGTTTGGAAATCCAACCAGATGGTTGCTTTGAACCAGTTATACGATTACTCGGTAATTGTTCACGAGGTTTATCTTTAAACCTGTCAGAATGGACACAGTTAGTAAATAAATTCGATGTAATTGCGTCATTCTTTGAAGATGGCTGTACTAATACCAGTGGGACTTTACCGATTGTTATAAACCGATACCAGCTTGTGTTTACTACATCATACTCTGCAAAAGCTGTTTTACTTGAGAAAATCAACGAGGAGGATGAATGCAGAGGAACGAATGGCGAGCTGAAAGGAAAAAAAGCTAAATATTCACAAGGAGTCGTGATGCAAATGCCCACATTTGAAGGGCTTGTCAACGTGGTCGTTTGCGTCGATGAACGAGTTAGACGTTTGCAGAGGATTGTGGCTAATGTCGAGCACTGTAAAAATATACTTTTGGAAGAACTGTGTAATTACTTCAAGTCGGAGAATATGAAAAATCCATCCGATGAATTTATCAAGCATCTTGTCAAGGCAAAATGCGACTTTCTCAAGGAACAAGTGAAAAATAAACTACCCTCATCATTTGTTGAACTATATCTTGATATTGTTTTTCTCGAATTAACGGTGGTGTTACACAGTTTCATCGCTAGTGAAGTGAAGGATGTCAGTATCCTTAAAAAATCAAAAAAAAACGTGTGACACTAAAGAACTTTTTTCGAAACTTTTGTCCGTATAACGTGTATGTTTTGTACATGTTAACTATTTTTTCATGACTTGTCATGATAATATATATTTTTTCTAAACGTTGATGTGAATAATATGTGCATATGTGTATAAAATATGTATGAAAAAAGTATATGAGTGATGAGTTGTATGAAAAAATACCTAGTCTTATATGTATGAAAACAATCACTCATAATGTAAATCTTGTGCAGCATTTTACACAATTTTATATCTTCATAAAAAATGTATGTTACAACCATCGAATTTATATTTGTCGACTTTTTCAAACGCATACAATTTTCTTAATGAATAAAGCGAATTTTTTATCACGTAAAATGATGTAGTTTTTCTTCTTATATATTCTATTCCTTTATTATTAGGTATAATAAAAATACTAAACGCATGTCGCAATAGTTTAGGCAAGTATTTGAAAAAACATTATTCTTTCGATTTTTACTTTTTTCGTTTTGTAGGTATTTCTATAAGTCTCTCGCTTTCATCATTCTCGACACTTGTCTCTCGTCTCCTCTCTTGCTGTTCTCACAAGTAAGATAAGCACCTGCAGTATCTACAATCACTGTTCAAATACGAAGGCTGGCAAGATTTTTCGTTTCTCATAGCATCCAAGTACAGGTGGAAACATAGGAAAAAGGTAATAAAATGAAAATGGCCAAAAATGTGTCGGTGGAGGCGCGCGGGGACTCAACGCGGAGGTTGCCTCCAGATCAGCTAATATTGGAGGCAAACAGCGGCCGCGGCGCATTCATCAGCTTATACCTACGCCGGTCCAGGCTCGATAAGCTTATATGCCTGGCGCGCACGTTTACTGGTTGCGGAACATGAAAAGCTAATACGTTCCGCACGCGGGGTTTGATTTTCAAAGTCTAGTTTTTATACGAGACTAAAATTTTTAAATGTCTCATTTTTTACTCTTTTTTTTCCAGATATAAATTATAAAAACCTATAAGACAGGTAGATGAAATGAATATTCATTAGTACACATAATGGACACACGTTGGAAACATCCATTTACTTCCATGATTTGCGGGCCAACAGGTTGTGGAAAAACATTTTTTGTAAAAAAATTTCTCCATCATGTAAAGAAAATGTGTGATGTTAATTTTGAACGTATTTTATTCTATTATTCAGAATGGCAATCAGGTTATTCAGAATACGGAAAGTTGATTGAATTTCATGAGGGTTTGCCCCAGGCATCTGATTATTCGAGCGACAATCGAGCTAAACTCGTCATTATCGATGATCTTATGCGTGAATCATCCAATAATACTATTGTCGACTTATTTACAAAAGGTAGTCATCATAAAAACCTTAGTGTAATTTTTATATCACAAAATTTATTTCATCAAGGGCATGGTCAGAGAGATATCTCCCTTAATGCTAATTATATCGTCGTTTTTAAAAATCCTCGAGATCGAGCACAATTTCAACACCTTGCACGACAAATATATCCGGAAAACCCACGTTTTTTACAAGAAAGTTATCATGATGCAACTTCGAAACCCCATGGTTATCTTCTTTTAGATTTAAAACAATCCACACCCGATAATTGCCGTTTTAGAACAAATGTTTTTCCGACTGATGATTTTTCCTATGTTTACATCCCTCAGAAAGGTATAAAGAGTAGTAGTGACACTGTAAAAATACCAGTTGTACGTTTGTAATGGCGGTGGACACACGTAAACATATCGGTGAAAGAAACACCATAGCATTACATGCACTCTGTCGCTTGAATTCTAATCAACGCGGTGCGATTCTGCGTACAGCTGACATAAAGCTTGTTAAATGCATATGTGAGTGTGCTCTTAATGTACTAGCTGGAAATGTACCACTAAAAAATCATGAAAAACAAAAGTTAAAAAAACACAGAAAAACTTTGAGAAAATTAGCCGTGTCTCGCGCTAGTTGGAAGCACAAAAAACGTTTTATCGTACAAAAAGGTGGATTTCTCCCTTTACTACTTGCACCAATAATTGGTGGTCTTCTTTCAAACATTTTTAAAACACAAAGTTAGATATTTTTTTTTCTTTGATTTAATGTTAGTTTTTTTTAATAAATATGGAACACGCAAGGAAAATGGTTTTAATTCCCAGCGAACAGGTCGAAAAATATCAGCAACAGGTTTTGGACCAACAAACCTCTGTCTTGTCACCGTCATCACTTCCTGCTTCCTCACCATTCTCAGGCGATGTTTACAAAGCTTTACTCACAAACCCCAGCACAACCACTCAAACTCCTGGGAATGTTATGAAACGTCTTGATGCTGAAATGAGTCAAATACTTTATTCACCCTTTTTAAAAGATGAGCATGAAAAATGGAAAATGTATCAACAGGTATTACAGAAATTTCTATTTTTTGTCGATGAAGCCAGAAATATGAAAATTAAAAGACAAGATGCAACTAGTACGGAAAAGAACGATGAAGATGATAATAATGGTGATCAATCTTTAAATAATAATAGGATACTTTCAACTATTCCAAGAAGTTTTGCTCTGAAAGGAAATATATTACTTGAACGTGTTTCTAAACCTGATGCTCGTGAGCGTTTAAAGTGGAATGAGCGTGGTACAGTTTTTATTGATGAAAAGTGTATCAAAGATTCAAATATCTCAGAGTTGATAAACGATGCATTAAGATTGAGAAAAACCTTAAACCCAGTTGGGAGACATCAGTTTGCCGTGGTCCTTCAGCAACTTGGTTTACCACGTGAAATCATAGGGAACAAGGAATATTGGAAACGTAGTGTCTTATTTACACCGGTTTCGTCTCGTCTCCCTTCTTCGCCTTCTTATGACGTCTCGGCTTCACGAAAACGAAAAACTTTACCGCTTACAACATCAGCCAAAGTTGTAGGTAGAAAAGACACAGGTTTTGAAGATTTCTTGGTAACGGACGACGAGGATAGTAGTACCAACAGTGAGAGAGAAGATAAGAGTGGGGGTAAGCGTAGCAGAAGTAAAAATCGCCTTTCACGAAAAAAGGAAGGTAGCACTGGTAGTGGGAATAAAAAACAAAAAAACTGGTTTAAAATAACTTTTTAAAAACAACAATGAGTTTATTACACGATACTTACTATGACCCCTCTCACCCCGCGTCTTATGGGGGTATTGATAAATTAGCTAATGCTGTACGTGGGAAAATTTCACGAGCAAATGTAATTGACTGGTTGAAAAGTCAAACTGCTTATAATATGCACGTCCCTATCCGTCACAAATTGAAGCGAAGACATTACAATTTAAATAACATAGATCAGCTTTGGGAGTGTGACTTGGTTGATTTGAAAAGTTTAAAAACTTACAACGACGATTTCTCATACTTACTCGTAGTGATTGATGCTGTGAGTAAATACGCATGGGTCGAGCCGCTTCGTGATAAAACCACGTTGGAAGTAAAAAATGCTTTTGAACGTATTCTCAAAGGAAAGGAAAAACGATTTCCAATGTTTTTACAAACTGATAAGGGCAAAGAGTTTCTTGGACAAATTTTCCAAAAGTTTTTATCCGAATGCAACATCATATTTCGTACTGTACGCGATCCTAATGTTAAAGCAGCAATAGTCGAGCGATTTAATCGCACTCTCAAGGAACGTATGTGGCGTTATTTCACACATAAAAACACTCATCGGTATATTGATGTTTTACAAAACATTGTCCAGGCTTACAATAATGCACGACATTCGAGTATTGGCATGGCACCATCAACAGTAACTCTAGATAACGCCGCGATTGCACTTTCAAATATACAAAGAAAATACGGCAGAAAGTCGTTGAAATGTAAAAAACCTAGATATAAGTCGGGTGATCTTGTGCGCATCAGTAGAGAGAGAGGTGCCTTTGGTAAAGGATATGAAGCTGGCTGGACTGAAGAGCTTTTTGAAGTAAAACGGGTAATTAGCTCACGCAAACAGTCGACTTGTGTTTACGAATTGCAAGATCTTACAGGTGAAGCTATTGAGGGACTTTTTTATGAGCGCGAATTGTCAGAAGTGAAAAAAGAAGATAAACACGATAAAAACGAGGAGTTTATAATTGAACGAGTTTTACAAACAAGAGGAAAAGGATCTAAGCAAAGATACTTTGTCAAGTGGGCAGGTTATCCGGATAAATTTAACTCTTGGATTCC
>CAKNYM010032110.1:0-19715 GCA_932195095.1 Andricus curvator
TATTGTCCAGTTACTTCCAGAAGGCCACAGGCCAGAGTATTATACGTTTTCTTTATGTTCCTTTATGTGATTCTTTATGTTTAAATAAGACAAACAAATTATTGTCTTGTCGAACAAAAGGGGAGTCTATTCGTACTTACTAAATAAAATATGTTAACACAATAATTCACATCATTTTTTTTTGCAGTCATGCTATACATGCAGTATAATTTTCGACGACCATGACGTCCATCGCCTACTCAGTATTTTGAACTGAAATGAATCCACCACGAAAGTCTATCGGAACCTGTTCGGAATGCCAAATCCACTTCACGAACCAAATTGAAACCATTCCATTGTCTATTTGGAATTCAGCATTGAGCCGCATAGATCACAACAGCGTAACAATTATTTCGGTATTCCGAATTGAAACTATTGCAGTGTCTAGATGGAATTCTCAATTGAGACTAATAGATCACAAGCACTTATCAGCCAGTTCGGCATTCCAAATTGAAACCATTCCAGTGTCTACTTGGAATCCTGAGCTGAATAGATCACGACAGCGTGACAACCAGTTCGGCATTCCAAACTGAAACCATTCCAGTGTCTACTTGGACTTGCGAACTGAGCCGAATAGATCACAAGCACCTATCAGCCAGTTCGGTACTCCAAATTGAAACCAATGCAGTATCTACTTGGAATTCCGAACTGAGCCGAATAGATCGCGACCGCCTGATAACCAGTTGGGCATTCCAAACTGAAACCATTCCAGTGTCTACTTGGACTTCCGAACTGAGCCTAATAGATCACAGCCGTCTAACAATCAGTTGGGTATTGCGAACTGAAACCATTGCAGTGTCTGCTTGGAATTCCGAACTGAGCCGAATAGATCGCGACCGCCTAATAACCAGTTCGTCATTCCAAACTGAAACCATTCCAGTGCCTACTTGGACTTCCGAACTGAGCCGAATACACCAAGACTACCTGACAAACTAGTTCGGCATTCCAAACTGAAACCATTCAAATGTTACTTCAAGTTCCGAACTGAGCTGAATAGATCACGACCACCTGATAAATCAGTTCGGCATTCCAAACTGACACCATTGAAGTATCTACATTGAATTCCGAACTAAGCCGAATAGATATAAAAATAAGATCAATGAGTTTAAGTTCAATGTAACCGTGAAAATAACAGAACTGAACCGGATTGATTTTTTTTTTCAATCCGGTTCAAATGGTCCTTTTGTATAGGGCTGCTAACGGCGGCTTCAAGCGGGCTGCCAACATGCAGGGGCCCGACTTCAATGACAGCCACTTTGTTTTTTTTTTTATTTTGCAACGCTGAAAAAGCAACTTGTTGCAATTACGGCATGATCATTTAACGTAAATTTTAACGCATTATTATAATTGCAACAGTTTTCATATTTATTTTGCTTCTTTTAATAATTATAATGCCATATTACTTTAGCATTACTTTAGCATTACGCTGTAGCGTAATGCTTGCGTTCGGCCGGTCCGCCAGGAAAACCGAAAGTATTTCATCTACTCTTGAAATTGATTCATTTTATATCAAAAAACACAGCAAATTAAGATTCCTATAAATATTAATTTCTAATTCCATACTTAAGTAAAGCTAGACCGGTAATTGTATAATAATAAAATAAGTGAAATAGGTTAGGTTGTTTGTTTTGTAATGTATACTTCTGTTAGTAACAAAAAGTATTAAGCATCTGAATACTTACTTCTTTAAAAAATATACACCGGGTCTAGTCGTTGAATTTTGTGTAACACTTTGTATTATATATTTAATACAATACACATAATGTGTGAAATACACAACACACGGAGCAACTTTAAGGACGCAGAGAGAAAAATGCGAAAGTCATGATGCTGAAAATGGACGCTCCGGGATATTTGAACGTAAATGGCTCAGTTGTCAAAATTCGCGCACGCATGCATACATGTTTCATAACCTCCAGATGTTACGAATTAATATCTGGAGATTATAAGAATCTAACATCTTGAGATTATGCTTGGTAATATCTTCATATATTAGGAACAGATTATAGATTATACGCGATATAATTATTCTTTTCGTTACGGGGTATTATCCTCAACTTGTAATTATCCACTTCGTATAATCCATTTTTCTCAGTGGTATTTGGTTGAAAACCAAAAAATGTGGTTTGGGCCAATGAAATACGTTGTTGATTGAATCAACCAAATTTTCATCTATACCCAAAAAACATTTTTTTTTGTTTAAGAAAATTCTTTTTCTGACTGTACGAATTTGCAACTAATTTAGATTAAACTGAAAATATAAATTGAACTAAATTTTTATTGGAATACTATACATTCATTACCTGAACTAGGTCTGGCATTACTTACAATACTTGGGCAATTTGTCAAATGGATCATATTTATTATCCACTTTGCCTGGTCTCCTCTGGACAATATATATAATGCCTAGGCAATCTGTGAAATAGAGAGTATTACATACCACGGTGTGCCTCGACTGACTTCAACCCAAAAAGGCTTGTATATGCCTGGTTTTTTCTGAATATACTTCTAGGATGCCCCACGATCATTTTGAGCCCAAAAAGAAAAAAATTGCTT
The DNA here is from genome assembly GCA_932195095.1 of Andricus curvator. Lineage (NCBI taxonomy): Eukaryota > Metazoa > Arthropoda > Insecta > Hymenoptera > Cynipidae > Andricus > Andricus curvator. The sequence continues at coordinate 2,596 of CAKNYM010032110.1, forward strand.
GGGCCCTTTTTGAGAAAACTCTTTTTTTGATTTTTTTGAAGAGATTAATCAACATATTTTAATGAAAATAAGTTAACCGTGGAATTTCATTATCTCAAACCATTCAGTTTGACATCCAAAAAAGGGCTACTCGTGCTGAACACCTTACGAGGACTAAAACCCTTCAATATTTTTGAAAAATGGTGCAAAAAGTGGGAAAAAATCCGTTTTTTTGAAAATTGTCTTATTCCAGTTCATCCTATGACCCAAACATTCGTTAAACAAACAATAATTAAAGTGCTTGAAATTTTCTGCAAAATAAAAAAAAAATCGAATGTTCTGTCTCTAAAAGTTTGGGAGTTATGGTCCGAAGAAGTCGATTTTCAGCGAATAATTTGAATGAAAAAAAAAATATATATATATTGTTTTGGGGAAATAACTTATTTCCTATGCATATCTGGTAAAAATTGACGAATAATTAATCAAAGAAGACTTAATGCTGAGTAGATCTAAAAAAAAGCATTGATCTAGCTCTAATAGAACAAAAATTATGGCCTTCTGAATATGGCTCATTTTTATGAAATTTTTTTTAACATCAATTTTATAAATAAAATTTCTCGTTTTCCAAAAGAACTCATTTCCCAAGCAATTCAGAAGAAAGTTGCCACCAGATAGGTCGTTAAGGAGGACCTGATTTTTAGCAAATCTAAAAAAAATAATGCTCTAGCTCTAATCGCATCGAAATTATGGCCTTATGAATATGATCCTTTTGTAATGAAATTATGTTAATCATCATTTTTTAACAAATGAAAAACAAAATAAAAATCTTATCAATTTTAAAAATGAAATATCTCGTTTTTAAAAATAAATAAGTTCCTGAGCATTGGACATGATGGAGTCTGTTCTCTCAGAATTTAAAGCCGTCAGGGCAAAATATAAAGTCTCTAAGTCATATTTATATTAATTAAGTCTTCATTTAATTCAAGCACAAGATACACAATATGATAAAAACATTTTTCCATGTCCCATCCTCCAGAAACGAAAAAAAAAAAAAAAATCTCAACAAAATTCCATAAAAAGCGTAATTTTCAGGAGGCCATAATTTCGATGCAATTAGAGCTAGAGCATTATTTTTTTTTTAGATTTGCTAAAAATCAGGTCCTCCCTAACCTATCTGTTGACAAATTTCTCCTGAATTGCTTGGGATATGAGTTCTGTTGGAAAACGATAAATTTTATTTGAAAAATTGATATTGAACAAAATTTCATAAAAAGGGCCATATTCAGAAGGCCATAATTTTGGTTCTATTACAGCCAGAGCATTGTTTTTTTAGATATACTCAAAATTAAGTCTTTTTTAAATAACTTACTGTTAACTTTCACCTAAAACGTTGAGGAAATGAGTTCTTTTGGAAAACGAGAAATTTCATTTATAAAATTGATATTAAACAAAATTCCATACAAAAAGGGAATATTCATTCAAAAGGCCATAATTTTGGTTCTATTAGAGCTAGAGCAATGTGTTTTTAGATCTACTCAAAATTAAGGCTTCTTTAATTAAATATTCGGCAATTTTTACCAGATATGCATAGGGAATAAGTTATTTCCCCAAAACTATATATATTTTTTTTTCATTCAAATTATCCTTCTAAAATCCACTTCTTTGGATCATAACTCCCAAACTTTTAGAGATAAAACATTCGATTTTTTTTCATTTTGCAGAAAATTTCAAGCACTTTAATTATTGTTAAGGTATTTGGGACATAGGGTGAACTGGAATAAGGCAATTTTCAAAATACTGAGTTTTTCTTAATTTTTTCACCATTTTTCAAAAATATTGAAGGGTTTCAGTTCTCGTAAGATGTTCAGCACCAGTAGCCCTTTTTTGGATGCCAAACTGAATGGTTTGAGCCAATAAAATTCCACGTTTAACTTATTTTCATTAAAATATGTTGATTAACCTCTTCAACAAAATCAAAAAAAGAGTTTTCTCAAAAAGGGCACAAGCGAATTTTTTCTATTTGGGCTCAAAATGATCGTCGAGGCACACCGTGATACTTTCCCTGGACTCTGTTGGGCATTATACCTATATACGGCCTAGGGATTATATATAATGCCGGATTATATACTTTGCTATTTGAAAAATTAATTTTACGCAAAACTTATTAAATTAAACAGTTTTTCCCTCAGCATACAGACTTCTATTTAAAAAAGGAGTACCGCCTGGTATCTAAAAGTTATTTCATACATTGTATTTATTTAGTAAAAAAAGGTGTTTGAATTTGGAGCTAACCGTATGCAAGAAAAGCTCATTAAAAAAGAAGATGAACATTTAACTTGAAATTTAAGAATTTTAAATTAGATTAAAATCAAATTCAATATCCCATTTAACGTCCAATAATCAGTTTAATGTATAGAATTCCTGAAAATAAAACAAGAATTCAACGATTAAAGGACAAACACCACAAAATACTCCTATTGCAATTCCTAAAAACAAACAAATTTGTTTCCTCGCACAAAAATAAAAAAGAGGAAAGAAAAATGAGAAGGAAACCAACCAAATCCCCTTCCTTCTCTCTTTTATTTCTTTCGTCTTTTTTATTTTTATTATTATCAAATCACAATATGAAAGCATGCACAATATTTTCCAACGTTTCGGTGCTCACACAGCACCCTTATCAAGGCAAGAAAAATTAGAGCGGGTAGGAACAGCGACGAAATAAAGACGCTATCGCCTCGATACCTGACAACTAAATGTGGGTCAAAAGGAAAATCCGTTATAAACAAACAAGAAATAAGAGAAAGTCAAAACCCATGAAAACTTATTGCTAAATGTAATAAATCATACTAGAATAACTTTTGTTTAATTTATCCAAATCAGTTTTTAAATTAATAGACAACTTATTTTGTTTTTTAATATAAAGAATTGATATGAATTCTCTCTTTCTCTCATTATTTTCACTATGTAAAATTTCAACATTATCCCAGTCAAAATCATGGTCAACATCAACAAACCCTCTCGTATGTCTAGCAAGAACACTCTTATAACAACGTCCTAAATGAACATCACTTTTGTGTTCCTCCACCCTAGTATTAAGAAGTCTGCCAGTCTGTACCACATAAGTCATCTTACAGATCTTGCAAGTGATCTTGTAAACAACACCACCTTTTTAAAATTGATCTAAAGGATCTTTACCAAAAGTTATTATTGAATCCATTTTAAATGGTATACGGAAAAAAGTATGAATATTAAATTTTTTCAACATAAATTCAATAGTTTTCGAAAATTGACCAAAAAAAGGAAGAACAAAAGTATTGAAAGAACTATATTCTCTCAATTCTTTCTGATCATCTGTAGATAAAATGTTACTTTGTTTGTTTTTGATTTGTTGAATTCTAATTGTGATATGTTGCTCAATCAAATTTTGTGGGTAATGATTAAGAAAAAGGATATTCCTAACAATATTCAAATTCTCTTTGTGAAATGAAATGTGGGACAAACTTAGAGCTCTGTCAACTAAGTTTTTGATTACTGCAATTTTGTTTTGAAAAGGATGAGCCGAAAGAAATTTAAAATTCTACCTGAATATGTACTTTTCCTATACCAATTGGTAATAATATTACCATCCTGACCCTTAATTACTTCTACGTCCAAAAAACTGATTCTATTATTGTTCTCTATTTCATGGGTAAATTAAAGTTTTGAATGAAAACTATTAAAAGCATCAAAAACTGCCGGTAACTTTGCTAGAGGAACACATAATAAGGTGTCATCAACATACCGAAAGTAAAAGGGCGAAACAAAATCCAGCTTCTTGAAAGCAAAGACCTCCAAATCTTCCATAACTATTTCTGCTAAAATCGGAGAAATGACTGACCCTATGGGAGTACTGAATTTTTGCATATAAAAAGATCCCTTGAATTTAAAATAAGTTGAGTTGATAATGAAAACTATCCCCTTAAGGGTATGTGACACAGTCAAATACCTATATTACCGACCTCACTTTTTCAGTTTATTAAATTTTTTTTTGAACCTAAAATCTTTTTTTGTAAATAGAATATCGGACTGAAACTTTGTAATATGTATCAGAAGACCATAAACTACGTTTATGTACTTTATTTGAGTAGAAATTTCGCTAAAAATTATTTTCATAGAAATTAAAACTGCGACCATCTTTGTACATATTGTCTTGGTACCTTGGAATTTTTTGAACCTAAAAACTTTTTTTTTTTGAGTAAAATATCGGCCTCAAACTTGGAGAAATGCAAGAGCCGACAGTAAATTACGTTTATGCACGTCATTTGAGTATAAAAGATGCAAAAAGAAAAATTCAAACTAAATCTAAACTCCGGTATTCGCGATGACACGAAAATGCGAAGTCTGGCGGCCACTAATCGAGGCTCTATCAGCTGGCTCGTCTACATCAGAAATATGGGGTCCACGCTGTCAAAGATTGATGATGCGGTGTTCTTACAATAATATTTTATAAAAGTTGTGTCCAGCATAAAAGTTGAGTGAAATATGTCGTTTCAATGTTGAATTATGCAAGTATTGAACTGGCAACCGTTGTTGACATTTAGTTGGAATTTTTATTTTTGCATCTTTTATACTCAAATAACGTACATAAACGTAATTTACTGTCGGCTCTTGCATTTCTCAAAGTTTGAGGCCGATAGTTTACTCAAAAAAAAAAAGTTTTTAGGTTCCAAAAATTTCAAGGTACAAAGACAATATGTACAAAAATGGTCGCAGTTTTCATTTCTTTGAAAATAATTTTTAGCGAAATTTCTACTCAAATAAAGTACATAAACGTAGTTTATGGTCTTCTGATACATATTACAAAGTTTCAGTCCGATATTCTATTTACAAAAAAAGATTTTAGGTTAAAAAAAAATGTAATAAACTGAAAAAATGAGGTCGGTAATATAGGTATTTGACTGTATCACATGCCCTTAATAAAATCTTTTTGACTTAATCGAGTAAGTGTTTTTATATTATCCCATCTATTTAAAATTGCCTGTTTAACCAATTAAAGGAGGATACTTGGAAACATTGCAACAACATGCAAATAAATCATTACATGGTCATCAGGAACAGTTTTTAAATAATATTTTTTTGAATTCCCAGCTATTTTTAATATTGTATTTGGAAGTTGTAATGGAGTCTTGAAGTATCAAATCAAAGATTTGTTCTAAAAATTTCGTGGGAGTGTTAATGGTTGAAATAACCAATCTCAAAGGATAGCCATCTTTATGAATCTTTCTCAAACCATAACATCTTGCAAGAACTGTGTCTTTGGTATTTATATCAGTCCATCTTATATCCTTTCCCAAAAGTCCTTTCTTTCTCCAATTGTCTAGAATCTTGAGAGTGTCTCTTCTTAATTGTGTCAACGGATTTTCATTCAATAATTCAAAGTTATCACGATTGGAAAGTAAATCCTCCATATCCCTAATATAATCTGATTTCTTCATACAAACTGCAATATTGCCTTTATCAGCATTCATGCAAATTATATCAGGGTTGGTTTTAAGGAAATCTTTTGTTATCCTGAAACCTTCAGAAATTTTACGATCAATACTACTAATGTGCAAACAATTGGTTGGTTGCCTTCTCATTTTTCTTTCCTCTTTTTTATTTTTGTGTAAAGAAACACATTTTTTTGTTTTTAGGAATTACAATAGGAGCATTTTGTGGTATTTGTCCAAATTTGATCGTTGAATTCTTGTTTTATTTTCAGGAATTCTATACATTTACATTTAACTTGTTGAATTTCGGATTCTACGTGCAATTTCCCGTTAAAAGGTCACGGAGTAATTGCAACAGTTTTTCTTGCAACGTTAAAAACTTTTTAAAAATATTATACCTGTCACTATTGTGGGCTGAAGGCGACTTCAGACGCATCGTCGTTCAATACTGCTATGTACTTCCGCGATTATGGATGCGCTTGAAGTCGCCTTCAGCCCACGTTGTTGATAGGTATTATATTTTTTAAAGTTTTTAATGTTGCAAGAAAAACTATTGGATACGATGTGGATACTATAAGGATACGCTGTAGCGTATCCATTCCGTTCATTCGGTCCGCCAGGGTAGGTCTTGAGTCCAACAGCCTCAATTAATGATTACTAATAAAGTATGGTGGAAACTAGCTCCTGTTAACATTACTTATGATAATAGACACCTGTATTGATTTCGAGAAATCAATAAGTGTTTCCAGGTTTACAGAATCTAAAACATTATCTTTGTGCTTTTGGAAGTATTGTTTACCATATTAAATAAAACAATGTCTATTGTTTTGTGGAAAAGAATTTCTACAATACTGAAATGATACTGGGATGTTTAAAGGGAAGTGAATTACTAATTGAATTAATAAAAATATAACTAATGTTCAATGAAGCTATTAAGCCAATATTTTAATTCTTTATTATTCATTTTTTTAAATAAGTATAAAAAGTATTGCCTACAACTAAATTGTCTAACTAAACCGTTTAAAAAAAATAAAAATATTTTTTATATAAGTTCTACGTAAATATTTTCTTCCATACACAGTAAAATGCACTTTGTGCATAAATATAATCAGTTGTACAAAAAAGTCCAATGCCATAGTTGGACTTACTTTCTTTCTTGCGATGGTAAATGATTACATACAAATACTTCACAAGTAATCCTTAATTTATGTACAGTTTCTAGCCACGTAATTTGAAGAACTTGTGAGGTATTTCAGTCTGGGCCAAAATGTGCACGTGCAATCATAATTGTAAGGAAGAACAGGGTCATTGTCAGCACAATTATTATTATTCCTTCGATGTGACTTTATTTTTAATTACAATCTAATAAGGTCCGCTGCTTGGAGGACCATAACTGTCGACTGGGGCTGATTGTGGTGGAGGAGGTCCATATGCTTGACTCTGCTGCTCTTTCTGTTGAACGAAAAACACGTGTTTTAAGTAGTCGATAATAAAATAATTTTCAATTATGTTAATCCATAATTAATTAAGGCGTATATTCCTTATTATTAGAATTTAAAAACTTCAATTTATCAAATAATTTAAGTATTCTGAAATAAAGGTATACTCAGAAAAAAATCTTCAATCAAAGTATGAAATTATTGTTGCGAATTAATACATATTTTAGTGGTTGAAAGAAAGAAATAACTTGAAAGAAATAAGAGATGCTTGTTTAAAAATTAGGGAGTTGATTTGGTCAAATGTGATTTTAAATTAAGAAAATATTTCCTTCAAAAGAATTAAAGTCTATTGGCTCAAGTAAAAGTCTTTCTTAATTGAAAAATATGATTCCTTGGTTCAAAGAAGCGCATCACCTTAAATTTTACCAAATATTTCATGGAAATGCGTAAATGGATTTTTAGTAGGAGTACATATTACGGCGGTCCTAAGATATGATATATTGTTCAGAATGAGCATGTTATAAAGGAAACAAAATATAAATTTATTCAAAAAACCAGCTCCTTGACTCAAAGAAAAGAGAAAATTATTCAAAAAGGAACGTAATTTATTCAAATAAATGCAGCTCAAAATGAAACAAATATTCCATTGACCTACAAAAATACCACTACTGTTTAAAAAAATTTGAATAGTAAAAATAATAAGATTTAAATGTAGCATTTGTTCAAACAGTTAATGTTATAATAATTACAAGTTAATATTACTTTAATATTTTTTTTTCTTGTCACGGGGTAAACAAAAATTCTCAAACTATTTCAATCACGGTCAGTGCTTATGCTGAGAACAGAGAAAGCATAGTAGTATCAGGTGACATACCTAGATCATAACATCTTTTTATTATAACTATGGTGAAAATTTGTGGCTAACTTATACCCTTGAGAACTATAATACAAGAATCTGAATTTCAGTAAAAGACACAAATATTGTTGACATCCCGTCAAACCTTCACTTAATATTTTTGGAGATTATAACATATCCTACTTAAAAAATACGATTAAAATGATCAAAATAAGATAAGGAAATTTATTTCCCGAAAGAACTTGAACTTTTCTTCACCTCCATGACAATGAATTCCTTGGAATCTGTCTCAGCCTTAACTCATGAAAAACTTTTCACAAACGACGCACATGTGCAACACATAGATTTAAGCAGGCACCGATTAACACAGGCTTTTCATAATTTCTGGATATCAACAATTTTTAAAATAGTTTTGTGTTATTTAAGTGCAAACGTTTCACAAACGACTTAAATGTACAATATCCAAATTACCGAGATCCACGTTCAATCGACATTTCTTCTAAGTTCGCGCACACATTTCTGCTAGCGCAAATGAATTTCAGGTCGCACGGCTGAAAATCATTCGAAAGTTAACATACCTACCAGTTGTTCTTTGTATTACTATATATTTCACACAAAGACATGGTATTTAAGATCAATTTATGGTTGAAATTAATTGACTTACTTAATTTATGTTAAAAATTAAATTCAGTTATTCTTAAAATTCAGATTCTTGTATTGCTGTGTAATTTATATTCTAAGATCATACGCTCTGCGACTCTTAGCGACAATCATTATACTGAACTACTGAAAGCTGCAAATCAGGAATTTACTATCGAAAGACATATTTAGTTAGAATGATAAATTCATTTTTCATGAACTAAATAAACGTTTCTTCTAATGGCTTTCATGATTATTTCATGCAAAATATGATTCCTTGGTTCAAAGAAGCGCATCACCTTAAATTTTACCAAATATTTCATGGAAACGCGTAAATGGATTTTTAATAGGAGTACATATTACGGCGGTCCTAAGATATGGTATATTGTTCAGAATGAGCATGTTATAAAGGAAACAAAATATAAATTTATTCAAAACGCTTTTAAAACGTATTTAATGTATTTTTCACTGTAATAAATGTATAGAGGAAATAAGTATACCAAAATGTTAAATTAAAATAATACTTATTCTAACGAAATGCAAATGTGTTTATTTAAATGAAGTATTTCCTTTGTTCGGACAAATATTTGTTAGAATGCATTGATTGAAGATTGTTTATTCAAGCTACGAATTCTTTCAATGAAATGGAATAATATTTAACTTTCAAAATATTTTTTAAATGTAAATAATTATTTACTTGCAATAATCGTGTCAACTTTTAGGATCGGATAAATATTTTTTTCAATTCGATGAATAAATTATTTATCCGACAAAAATATTTCTTTCGCTCAAAGAAACCTGAATTACTTGATCCATGCGTGAATTAATTACTTAGTTTAATTATTACTTAAAAAATCGATTTCATTTAAATGAGGAAATATTTCTTCGGGTGTGAAAAACAGATGCAAAGAAAATGGGTTTTCAGCTTCCAAGAAATCATTTCTTCGATTTATAATTTTCACATTTATCACAAAGAAATTTTTTTTCGAATAAAAAAATATCATAAAAGAAATGATTTTTTGATTTGAGGCATGCGTGTTTTCCTCTAAACGATATTTATTCAACCGAAGTGAGTAAATCCTTGGTACAAAAAAAGAAACCAAAGAAACGTATTTCCTTGGATCCAGTAACTTTTTTCAGTTTATGGATCTAAAGTTTACGATATATCTATATCGCATGGTTTATTTCTTGATATCCGGTAAATATAAAGAAATCCTTGAAATTTTTTGAAATCCCATGAATTTTATTATAGTTCCTAAAGCACTGACATGTTTTAAAATTCCGATAATTCTATTCTATCTCAATTTGGATCAGTGTGAAGTACGTCACTGATTTAAATTTAGAGAGTTCACATGCATGTAAGATATTCAGAATATATGTTCATATTTACGATGTTAAATTATGCAAACATTAAAGCAATAAAGTTAATTTCTTGATGTTGATGACGGAAAGTTAGTTTTGATTATCTTGCTTCTACTATCAAAGAGGCTAAAAACAATGCAAAATTGCAGAATATTTCCTTAAAGTTATGAGAATTTTTATGAAATAATATGTTCGAATGATGCAGAGTTTTATATACTAAGTAAAATTATTTAATTTCTATGTATAAGAATTGTTATTCTACTTTCTTCGCATGCGACTGATGTAGCGCATTCGAGACTAGAATCGGTATAGGTGTGTAAAAATTTATGTTTTAAATTATCTCTGATTGGAGTGAAAAGGTGAGAAATATTTACTCAATGCAATAAAATATAATTACAAGTGTAAAAAAACTCTTTATGGAATAATTTTCCAGCATTATATGATTATTTTACGATGATATTCACTTTTAGAAATTCTTTTACTGGGTTTTTAGGCTAGGTTCATTGTGATAGATAGCTAGAATGCCAAAATCGCGAAAATGCTAAAAAAGTTTAATTCATAACTTTGGATTCCAATTATAAACAAAATATAAGTTCCGAAATTTGAAAAATAGCTGGAAATTAATAAATGTACCCAATTTTACGAAAAAAAATTTCTGTTTGTTAGTAAATCCTTCTTAATGTACAATAATAAATTAAAATAAGAGTTTGTCACATTTTCTGTAGGGTGAAGTAACTTCGTACATGTGCACTATTTAGAAAAACACTTTAATTAATCGTTTTAATTGACTTAGATACAATTTTGCCACAAATGAAGCAAAGCCAAGATATTCATCTGTGATACATATTTTGCCATCGTTTTTTCAAGTCGATTTTTCTTGATACTGATTGATATATTTTATGTACGCATTCATCGCTTCTCCCCTAAAGGACTTAAAATCTTTCGAAATCTCTCAAAATTTTTAAAATCACAATTTCCTCCATAATCTTTTAATCTCAGGTATCTCCCATGAAAGTTCATGAAATCCCTTCAAATATTTTTGAATCCTGTAAAGCACTTTATAGTCTCTAAGTGTAATATTTTGAAATCTCGTAAAGTCCCATATCTATTGAAAAAGAATCTTCTCATTAATCTTGTTTTCATAATTCCTGTCTGTTGAGAAATGTAACTTGTAACCGTATTAGAGTCAATACTTCAATTATGCCTATGCATACCTGTGTCTTGTACCGGATGAAGTAGACTTCCGGTTTGCTGGGTTGAGTAGGTGCTTGCGTGGGAAGAACAACTTCCGGTGCTTCTTCTGGTTTCTTAACAAGGACGTAAATCAAAGTCTTCTCCTCATCTTGAGGTGGAACAGCAGGCAGCGGTGGTGCTGTTGGTGTTGGTGGGGTTGGTGCCTTTATGAAGACGATCTTGTAGTGTTTTTGCGGGGGTAGGGCTGGTGCAACGTATTTTGGAGCCTTGTACTCTGGCGCTTCAGTTGGCGGAACGTGAACATAGACATGTTTATGAATGACTGGCTGTCGTTGAGGTGGCCCATAGCTTGATGCTGGCTGCGCCGCCGGTGACCCGTAATTTCCACCGCTACCGGTACCGCCTATTCCAGATGGATAACTGCTGCCACCACCACCTCCGGAAGGTGGAAAGTAAGACGATGGAGGTTCGGGTCTGGCGGATGTCGAACAAGTCCAAGTCAAGAGTAATATCTGTTAGGAGAGGTAATGATCTATAATAAGTTTCTCTCGAGAATAGATTAAAGGCCAGTGATGGATAAGTTACTTTTTAAAGGGAACTAGTTATCGTTACTGTAACATCACGAAAAAAGTAACTAGTTACCGTTATCGTTACCGTTTCAAAATGTAACTTTTTCTTGGTTACTTTTTCAGTTACTTTTGTATTTTAGAAATATACAGGGTGTCCCAGTACTCAAGATACATTTTTGTATTTTTGAATTCCTCATAAAAAATTAAGTCGAAAATAATAATAAAAATGTGTTATAAGATTAATAATTGTTGAGTAATTAACAATTAAAGATTAACCAATCAGAAGCACGCGTTATATGGACGAAAGTGCATGTGTCATTGATGAGAGTGTGTGCGCCAAAAAGCTGAGGGCGTGTAATTTCAAATTTGCAGGAGGTTGTGAATGTCAATGGTGCAACTTCACACGGTAACTGTGCGACCAGTTATTAAAGCTTAGAAAATATCCTTTCCTTTAGAATACACGTTAACATAGTTTAACTTCCTTCGAATATTTTGAATTCTGTAGAATTCAAACGAATGTTTAGAATTCACATGTACTACTTTGAATTCTTTAAAAGTTTTTTTTTTAATTCTCTTGAAATCTTTACAATACACCATGAATTATTTTGAATTCCTCTAAGTCTTCTGTATTCATTAAATTCTCCTGAGATCTTCTGAATTCTCTGAGTTATTCTAAATTCTCTAAAATCTTCTGAACCTTCTGAATTCTCTGATTTCATATCAATCATTTAATTCTTCTGAATTCTCTGAAATCTTTTGGATTCTCTGAATTCTTCTGAATTCTCTGAATTCTTCTGAATTCTCTGAAGTCTTCTGAATCCTTTTAAAATTTTCGATAGGTTTTACTTACTTTAAATAGTTATCATTATTTAAGGAACCTAATTGAAAGCGTCGTCCAACGTAGTCGACCAGGATCTTTGTCTCAGGTGAAAATTCTACCCAAAAGAAGAATCTTGGACATTTTTGATACATGCGTGCAAAATTAAAGATCGATTCAGTCCTAATTAAATGATTACTCAAATACTCATTGCAAATCCTCACTTGATTAGTTTTTCCTTCAAGGAATCAAACAGGCAAGGCTTCATTTTGACGACTGATTAGAATTATTGTTGCTGATTACTGAAACCTCTCGAGTTCTGAAAATAATGCATTTCTTCCGATCGCATGATTGAAATTGTTTTTTTAAAAGTATTTAAGGATTTTTTGCAAACAGGAAAGACAACAGACAAAGTCTCATTTTGACAACAAACTTGGATAAGGGACAATTTTGACGACAAACTCTTACCTTTTTTAAAAATAGGCCAAATGCCAGCAAAGTTCGAAATTATTTATAACTCTCATGATTTTCAGAAAATAATGCATTGCTTCCGGTAGTAGTTAGGAACAACTATAGCTCGCCAGACAGCCTACCCCCACTCCTCGGCCGTTTACCGAGACGTCTGGCGCCTCCCCCCACTCCTGCGCTGTGTGTCTGGGCCTCGCCTCGCTACTCGCTCGTGTTTGCTTAAGTCTAGCAATGGCAGATAAGGAATATATAGATAATACAGGGAATTTCCAGAAAGTGTATACTAGTGTAGGGTTGATAGAGATTCGGAAAGATTGTATGACGCAATATTATAAAATATGTCTTAATGGTTTCTAAATCTAGACTGATATTGAAAGGAATAATTAAATTCTATGATTCTTTTGATGATTTTAATTAGAAAATAAAAAGTAACATATAAATTTTATATTAAAATTTTAGATCTAGTTTATTTCTAATACGGCGAGGATGAGGATACATGAGTCAACCACATACACAATATATATGAAGTATAAAATGGTTTTATTAAAACTACTGAAATATCTACAATGAAAATAGTAAATAAAAATAAGAGTAAAATTGATAATCGAATATTTATATACATTTATAATTAAAGAATCAATTACATAACTTTCTCACTTTACATCGTTGTAATATTCATCACCCTTCGATTTTTTCCTACAGTTTTCTCTATATACAATACGCCTAAAGGGTAGCTACGGTGATGCCAGCGTGGGAGCCTGGCGGCAGTTCCGCGTACTACCGGGAAGTGACTCCACGTGCACGACCGTATGTAAACAAGTACGTGCCGGCATTAATTAGTGTGATTAGTGTAATTGTTTTGAAATTAGTTTGATTTAAAGTATGGGTCGAAGGTACTCTTGTGTTGTGGAATGTCCTAACACAGAATGTAAAAATCCGGAGTTGCAGTTTTATCGGTTTCCAAGCAGACCTTGGCAAAGAGAAAAAAGGCAAAAATGGATTCAAGCTGTCAAACGATTGTAAGTAAACACTCATATTTATATGTTACAGTAAGTAAAAAATATTTCATTTACCTTATGATTACTACGTATTAAATTAAATTCCTTTTCTCAATATACAAGTCTATCTTATCTGCTTTCGATGAGATAACCTAAAAGCTTGGATTCAATGTTTGACAGGTTTAACAGCGGTTTAACGTTGTTATATCTTTCTTAGCTAAAAATATAACTTATGTTGCACAGTTGTCTTTTCTAGTTGAATTCAACTATTTTTGATTAAAAATTAAAATCTTTTTTTATCAAAAATTAAAATATTTTTTCATTGAAATATCAACTACTACATTTTTCGTTAAAAATCCATCTTTTCTAGAATGAAAATTTATGGTTAAAAGTGAAACTCTTGTTAAAAATTAATTTTTTTGCTTGAAAATTCATCATTATAATTCAAACTTCATCTCTTTGGTAGAAAAATGAGCTATTTTGTTTGAAAATTCGTTTTTTCTTTGTCTAAAAATTAATTTTTGTTTTTACTGAAAACCTTAACTATTCCAGTTGAAACTTCGACTATTTTATTGAAAATTCGTTGCTTTTTTTTGGTTGGAATTTAATTTTTCTTACCTGAAAGCGTAACTACTATTCCTGTTGAATATTCCATTATTTTAGTTAAAAACTCATCTCTGGTTGAACATTAATTTTTCTAACTAAAAATTTAACTATTCATCAATTTTTGTTTGAACAATTACCTTTTTTAGTTAAAAATTCGTCTTTTTTAGAAAAAATTAACTTTTTTAGTTGAAAATTCAATTATTCTAATTAAAAATTCATCATTTCAGTTGAAGAAATTCATATCTTTGGTTGAAAATTAATTTTTTTAATGAAAATTTAACTATTCAATTTTTGGTTGACAATTTATCTTTTTTAGTTGAAAATGAATCATTTTGGTTTAAATATCAACTAATCCAGTTGAACATATGTCATTTTATTTGAAAATTCATCAGTTTGGTTGAAAATTAATTTTTTAAACTGAATATTGAACTATTCCATTTTTGGTTGAAAACTGATGTTTTTTAGTTCAAAATATAACTATTTGGTTGAGAATTTGTCTTTTTTAGTTGCAAATTCAACTAGTTCATTGACATTTCGTGGATAATTAATCCTTTTGTTTGAAAATTGATCTGCTTGTTTGAAAATTCATCTCTTTGCTTAAAAATTCAAGTATTCCAGTTAAAAATTCATAATTTTAGTTAAAAATTCATCATTTTTGTAGTAAGCTAAACTCTTTTGTAAAAAATGTATCTTTTTGATTCAAAATTAATCTATTCCAGTTGAAGATTCATAATTTTAGAAGATAATTCATTACTTTGATTGACATTTTTTTTTGGAAAATTAATTTTTGTAACTGAAATTTTAATTATTCCATTTTTGGTTGAGAACTGATCTTTTTTAGTTCATAATTCAACTATTTGGTTGAAAATTGATCTGTTTTAGTTGAAAATCCATCTATTTGTTTGAGAATTCACGTATTTTGTTAAAAAATCGTCTTTTTTGGTAGAAAAATAATCTTTTTGATTAAAAATTTAACCATTTGGTTTAAAATTCATCTGTATTGTTGAAAATGCAATATTTTTACTTGAAAAGTTAGGAATTTGAAGTGGTTTCAATTTAATTCAATATAGCACAATTATTAATTTGACCTAAATATGCACTGAATTTTAAATATAAGATAAAATAATTTATTTTTTTATTATTATTTAAATTAATGGACTCCATAGATACATTCAAGAAGTGATTAATTATGTTTTTAGTTGTATTTAATTATTTTATCAATCGATGGTGCTAATATATTTAAGAATATCTTGCATTATAATTTATCAAATCTTTTTAAATTAAGCATATCAAATGAATCCCTAGAAACTGAAAAAAAAAATTATTTATAATAAACTCGCGAAATTGTATAGATATTCCGAGACGATTGTTTAAAAAATGCGAATTTTTTTAATGACTCCATACTATGAAGAATTATACCTGGAAAACACCTAAAATTGTCAGGAATTTGTTTTCTAGGATTAGAGTAGACACCCTGCAGATAATAAAAAGTATGTATTATATAATTAAAAAAATTTTCTTTCATGCAGAAATGACAAGAGGAAACCTTGGCAGCCCACAGAAGGATCGAGAATTTGCAGTGCTCATTTTGTAGATGGAAAGAAAAGTGAGCATCCAGAAAGCTTTTCATACTTACCAACAATCTTTCCAACTATTTATAAAAAAAAAATCAATACCTTTGGCATCTTTGGAGCGAGGTAAACGACGTGAAAAACGCAATGAGAGAAAAGAAGCTACAATCTCTGTTCCCGCCTTAGCCATAACTCCTGATTCAAATGTGATTCATGAAGATGATTCCGAAATAGGTAAAAAAAAAAAAATTTTATTGGTATTTTTTTCAGAATTATTTAGGGTAAGTCCACTGACTTTCATCTAAAACGTGTTGCGGATATATTTAAAAAAAATATATAATTTTTAAATATAGCAAATACTGGTTCATTTAGATTTGATTCAGTATTTTATAGTGGATAAATTATTGTTTGTTTGATTTTAAATAAAATTCAAAGGTGCACCAATGCAAAAAAATGGCGTTTCTTACAGTTTACACAGACAAAGTATATATTTAATTTGAATCTGGGGACGACGTAATGATTATGTGAACTTTAAATATTTAATTTCATTACTCTATAATGAATTTTAAAAGGAAATAATGGGCGAAAACTATTTATGAAGTGAACGTGAAAACCTGTGATTTTGTACAATCTTAACATTTTTTTCTGATAAAACTACTACACGTAAAATGTCAAAACTTAACACGAGTAATTGTGGTACCATTTTGCATCAGAATCTACTATAAATTTCTCGATTATTTTTTTTATAATGTAATTATTTTTGTCGGTTAGCAAATTTATGAAAAAACGCAATTTTCAGAAGCCTGTAAATTCTTCCTGGCACCTTCGAAAAATGAGAAGCTTGGCACATAATTAAATTCCACTATTCTCATCTCAGTATGCAAATTTAGCAAAGGTGTTTCCTTTCATTTGAAAATAATTAGGTTTAAAATTTCATGGTATGAAGGTCATTATTTAATAAGTTACGATATGAACTGAAGTTAGCAGAACAATTATTTGTGAATGAAAAATGTGTAAATAAAATGATTCAAAATAATAATGGCTTTGCTAACTTCAGTTTATATCATTACATATTTAAAATAAATCTTTCATACCATGACATTTTATATTTATTTATTTTTATATCACCTTCGCCAAATTTGCAAACGGGGTAG
>CAKNYM010032111.1:1987-13814 GCA_932195095.1 Andricus curvator
CCATCGGCTGGTGCCGAGAATTCAATCACGTAAATGATCTTGTTCTTCAGATCTTGGAGGACAATATCAGGCTTCGTAGCACTGATACGTTGAGTGGTCGAGAATGAGAAATTCCAGTAGATCTTACACTGATCATTCTTCACAACGGACTCGAGTTCCCCCTGGGCGTATGGCAAGACGGGCAATAGATCAACACCATAGAAGTGCCTCAGATGGTAATATAACACTTTTAGAGCCGCATTGTGTCTCTCTATGTACCCGTATCGTGCATATTTTGAGCATCCACTGAGAACATGTCCAAGTGTTTCTGGCTCTTGCTTGCACGCTCGGCAGTTGGTATCGCCTACAGGTATATTCATTATGCGCTCGCGGTAAACTAAGGTGTCTATAACGCCATCTTGACAGGCAAAAAGAAATCCCTCAGTCTCCGATTTTAATCCAGCAGACTTGAGAAACATGTTTGACAGACCCATCGAGAGCTCTTCTCTACGTATAATGCCGTAGAATTTACCATGAAGGGGCTTGTCAGCATGTTCTCTTAGTAGAAGCGTATGTTCTGCTTCCTGTACACGACTTTTGAGCACCAAAGGTGTTAGTGATGCTAGGCCATGTGTAGTGTCGCTGGAATCAAATGGGAGGCCAAGCTCCTCTGCGGCCCTATCTGCGGCACGATATAGAAACGCCGCAGCATTGACGACTTCATGTTGATGTACTAGTCGCATAAGAGAATCTGTGCTATTTAGAACTGAGCAGGCTGTAGCCAGAACCGTTCTGCGATGAAGACACTCTAAGCTCAGCAAGCCTCTACCCCCTTTATCTCGAGGGAGGTATATTCGAGGTACGGAAGATCTAGGATGATGACTTCGATGGATTGTCATCATCTTGCGTGTGCTTCGGTCAAGTTGCTTCAACTCATCGACGTTCCATTTTACTGCACCGAACGTGTAGAGCAGTATAGGAACGGCCAGCATATTGGTCGCCTGGATCTTATTCTTTCCAGATAATTCGGAAGCCCAAATTTTTCTGAGAATTTGGCGATACCTTTTTCCAAGGGCCGTTTTTAACGCAAGCACATCATGGGTTTCCGCTTGCGTTATTCCAAGATATGTATATGTTTCTCCAATACCAAGATGTTGAATGGTATTTCCGCCTATGAGTTGAACATCCTGGTCGTGACGCGATGATGTAGTTTCTAATCTTCCTTGGCGTAGGTGGACGCAGGCACACTTGTCCAGTCCGAAGCTCATGCCAATCGCTTTAGACTACCTATTTACCGCCTCCACAAGGATGTTAAGGTCCTCTTTCGAGGAAGCAAAGAGTTTAAGGTCGTCCATGTATAAAAGGTGGTTGACCTTATATTCTCTTTTGTTCGGCGGGCCACATAGGTATCCAGAGCTTTTGCCTCGGAGCACAATAGATAGAGGCAAGAGGGAGATGCAGAAAAGTATCGGACTTAGAGAGTCTCCTTGGAAGACTCCCCTCTTATATGTGATATAGCTTGTAGTCACTTGTCTTTTGTCAGATGTTATGACAAATCTTGTCCGCCACAAGAGCATAAGCTCTTTTATGCATCTCACTATTTTTGGATGCACCTCCATGCATTCAATGAGCTTAATAAGTAGCTCATGGTTCGTATTATCGAATGCCTTACGGTAGTCAATCCAAGCCATGGACAGATTGCGTCGATACCTCATCGAGTCCTGGGTAATACACCTGTCTATTAATAGGTTCTCCCTGCCACCTGCCAGACCTCTCTTGCATCCACGTTCTTCAACTATTGCACTCCATACCGGCTCGATAGATGTTAATATCCTCTCTTTGAGGATGCCAGTGAATAGCTTGTAGCTGGTGTTTAAACAAGCTATGGGCCTGTAGTTCTTTGGACTTGACAAATCTCCTGTCTTAGGAATCAATACCGTGCGTCCTTCCACTAGCCACTGCGGGACGGGTTGTTCTCCGTTTAAGAAAGTAGTAAATATACGAGCTAGATGTTGGTGCGTAGAAGTAAACTTCTTCCACCAAAAGTTGTTGATTTTATCTGGCCCTGGCGCTGAAAAGTTCTTAGTTCTAGCGATAACTTTCTTCACTTCTTCAGCAGTAATTAGTGGACACTCTTCCTCTGGACCTTGTAACCTTTGCCTTTGGCAAAAGTTACGAAAGAGTGATATATCTGAAGCGTCTTCATTTAGCTGATAAGTATCTCCATATACTTGTTCCCAGAAGACTTGAATCTCTTCTCGACTAGGCGGATTTTTAACGGCACGTGACGTTTTATTGAACAGACGGGAAGGATGAGTAGAAAAGGTGGAATTTTCCTGAATCCACTTTACTCGCCGTTCAAGGCGCTGTTTCGCTGTTGAAAGAGATCTTATTTTTTGCGTCCAGTGCTGCTTGATGGTCAACAGTTTACACTTGTTCAGCGTGTGATTTGCTTTCCTCAAGTTTCGAGCAAGTGCCCTAACTTTTGGAGTGAATTTTTTATTTAATGTTATGTAGCTAATCACGCACTGAATATTTGATGCCTGCCGTCTTGCCGTTTCAATTTTGAATTGAAGCTGTGCAATACGCTCGCGAGTCTTACTCAGACGTACTGAAGTTTCGTTACTTCTACTGTCGCTAAGCAAGGACACCGCCTTCTCGTAAACAACACAGTTCAGATTCCAGAGATTAACATCTTCGGGGAGCAAATCGGGGAGAGCAGTATTAGCTTCAGCTAATTTGTCCATCCTGAGAAAGACTTTTTGGTGGATAGATCTCCTACTTCTCATGTTAGCATTATCGGCTATCTGCAAAGTTGGTCTTGCTGGAACGGGTGGAATGTTCGATGGAGGATGTTGCTCTTCTTCTTGTTGATAAAGAGCTTCATATCCGTTTTTTCGCAAAAAGGATACCTGATCTCTTAAATACTGAGGCGTTTGATGAGCATATTCCGGGTGCATATTGACCCAACGGTCATGTAACCTCTGCATGAATCCTCTTCGCGCCGGTGAGCTTCTTTGCCAACAGGTAGGGATGTCTCTCCTGAGTTGGTCCGACCATTTAAATCGATGTTCTCGCGTTTGTCCGGGGCCATTGCCTGGTCGTCACCTCGGTTCGGTCCTATTGCCACTCCCAACTGAACCATGGCCTCCATCCGAGAGAGGCCTATTGTGGGTGGCACTGCGCGATACTGGTGTCGTAACCGCATAATTCATTGCATTGGGGAGTTAGCCCAAAGCAACGTGGCTGACTGCAAGAGCCGGAGCTCTCGGGCGATGGGGTCGCCACATCCCTACGCCATTATTATTATTATTATTATTATTATTATTATTATTATACCATTAAGCCATTTTCCTTTCGGGGTAGGCGTGACTTGCTCGGTTGGAAAATAGTAGTGTGTAGGTGGAGATATAGGTATAAGGTAGATAGGTATGTAGGTGTTAGGTATAGATATTTTAGATTGATCTGGAATTCTCGTGTTATTTATTTAAATGACACTTCCATTCCGCAACACTGCTTCGACCCTGGTTGCTGATCAATCTCTCTAGCGATCACCCCAAGTGAAGAGCCTCACAAAATTGTTATGTGTGGTTCCCCATTTGGGCCCATTAGTATCCAAGGTCTTTGTTTCAGGCGTCATTCACTCTATTGTCACTCTGTTTGCAAACTATTTGTCGCCACACTTTTCTTTCCTGACATACTACTCTAGCTTTCTTCACGTCCATGCATTTTTTCATGCAAGCTCTCGTGTTTCTATGACTTCTTATGTCTCCTCGGATTAATGTCTCATTCACAGATTCTAACCATTCTTTCGGCGGTCTACCTCTGGGCATTCTGCCATTTACTTTACCTCTATACACTTGTTTGGTCAGTCGTTCATCTTTCATTCTTTCAAGATGACCGACCCATCTTAACTGATTTTTATCCCATATGTCAACTAGTGCTTCTCCTGTACCACATTCTTTAGAGGATTATCTCGTTTCGGACTTTGTCCATCAGTGTCTTCCCGCATATTTTACGCAGAGATTTCATGCCAATCGCGTTAATTTTACTCTTGTCTTTTTTTTGACAGGTCCATGTCTCACTACCGTATAGTACAGTCGGTACAAATATAGAATTATGTATGGCCATTTTAGCTTTTTTTATGTTTTTATTTCTGAGAATGGACCTTGCTCTACCGATAACCTTCTTACTCTCATTTATGCGCCTACCTAACTCCCCAACTATTTCTCCATCGCTAGTGAATAGGCTACCAGATATACGTACTTGTCAACTTGTTCTAATCTCTCATCATTCAGGACAATGTTGCACATTGTTTTCTCACCTTTTCCTTCAAACACTATGATTTTTGTTTTGTTTACGTTAATTTTGAGGCTCATGTTCTTCATGCTTGTATTAAGTTTATTCAACATTCTTTGCAAGTCCTCGATTGATTCTGCCATAACAATCTTGTCATCTGCGAAAGCTAACCCACGTACCTTCATTGTTTCGAGATCTACACCTTCTTCGTCGAAGAGGGCCGTTCTTAGACACTTATCCATAAATATGATAAATAGCCATGAGGACATAACGCATCCTTGTTTCACGCCTTGCATAATATCGAACCAGTCACTCAGTGTCCCATTTACCCTTACACTCGCTTTACTGCCTGTATATGTTGTTTTTATTGCTTGTAGGAGCCATCCATTGACTCCGTACTCTTTAAGGACTTCCCAAAGTTTACTTCCATTTACCTTGTCAAATGCTTTTTCTAGGTGAACTTTTTTGTTGTTCTCTTTCTTCTCCATCCCCGCCCTAAGTTTATTTTGGAGACTAAAAGGTAATGATCAGTATTGCATTCGGAACCCCTCATGACTCTTGTATCTTAGACTACACGGAGAGAAAAATCAGCGTTTGAAACGACGAAAGGGCATCGTATTCCAAAACGACGACTCATCGTCGTCTGAGACGACGAATGTCGTCGTTTCATCCTACGAATCGCTTCGTCGTTTGAAACGACATGGATCGTCGTTTGAAACTACGAAACTCTTGCATTCCTGAATTAGGCCACGCCTCCAGTTTAGAAGCGCGTACGAGCATAAATGTGTCATTATAACCAGCGATTATAACCTATATATATTTCAATAACTCCTTTTAAATTGTTTAAAAAATTAAGATCCATAAATAATAATAAATAATTATTATGAATACAATTATTTAATTTTTCATTGAATGATAATAGAATATAATTTAATGAAATTGTGCATTATTTTATTTCATATATACTTAAAATTTAAATTATAATGCATTTATAACTAATAGTTTTTACCATTTTTAAAATTTCTGTTTTCGATTTGAATATCTTAAAATCAATTTTTAGAAATTTTGTTATGAAAAATTTAATTCAATTTTTTATGTGTAACTCTATTGAAATAATATTCGTATTATTTTTTATGGACTTAATAGGAGTATTGTTGTACTCTTTTTTTTGTATTTTAGAATAGAAAGCCAATGAATCGTGCCATATAATTATACTGAGCTGTATAAGTATAGAAAAATGTTCTATAATTGTAACGAATGATTAATAATTATTTAATTGAAAAAAAACATTCAGATCGATTCTTGTATTTGACTTAATCAATGTCATCTTTTATAAAATTCATTTCTGGAATAATTTTCCATAGAAAAAAAATCGATTCTTTTTTAAATTTTGATTGTTTGCATATCAATAGATATAGACTCGCTCGGATCCATCGAATTTTTATTAAACATTTATTGCGTTATTAAATACAATGACAAATTTTTTATATGAAACATATGTATATTTTTTTTGTTCAATTTTAGTAGCCTCTATGAATACAACATTTTCATGTGTATACATTTATTTGCCGCAAAAATATAACAAATTTTATGAAGACAATTTATGACATCCATATAGCATAGTAAACATATCACAGAAAATATTGATAATATTCTTTACTTCCTACAAAACATAAAACTGATCTAATTAGACGAAAGAAATTATATTGGTCATAATCAAGACAAGTGTATAATATAATTAGCAATTTTAAAAATCGAAGTAACACTTTTTATGATTTTTTTAAAACAATTTACTATTGAAAAAAAAGTTATTATAATATAACAGCGAAAAAAATTCTCAAAATAATTTTCATCATTTTAGGGAAAAATTTGTGTAAGTGAAAATGCGAATTTTAAGCTTTACAAACTTAAACTTTTAAATTTATATTAAGAAATATGCTTTTCTTTTAAGGTACTTTTTTGTAATAAACATAATACATACATAGTTCATTTGAATAGCTGCTTTCGTTTTGACAACAGTATCACATTTATTAAAAGTTCTTTTACAATCATTTGAATTTCCGGGGAATGTACATCATCTTTCAATAAGGCGTATTCTTAACATATTATTAGTCATCTTGTCATTACAAACTCAACGTTTTTCTTAACAATATACAAACATGGTGGTAACCTCGGTATCAAATTAACCTTATGAAAATATCGGATTTTGCAGTATTCGAAGAAACGCAGTATGAGTGATAAAACTCATTGAAACTTATAGTGTCAAAAACTTCGACTCTGAAATAAACGTGTGCATCTTTACAAAGAATTATATCTTTCAATCTTCCAAATTGTGGATCGCCTTCAGTGTTTTTGTGAACTAATATTGTGCCATTCGAGAATATTTTGCCGACCATTTCTATGTTTTTCAACATTTGCACTTTCATGTTTTGATCAACTCCGGGAATTATTCGTTGCAATATTGATGAAGCATCACATTCTTTTTCCGGGCCAAGCCCAACATTAAGCCTAAATACCTTGTTAAACAAACCATTTCTGAAGACGATTGCTTAATTTTAATTTGACGACCTCCTTTAGCAGCGGTATAAAATAAAGGTCTAGCTTTTTTTACATTCTCATTCTAATGAGAAGGTATTGGTTTCATGTAAAATTTGACATAGCTAGAAAAAGCGATTTTTACCCAGGTGTCTGTCTGTAGTCTGTCTGTCTGTAGCCACGATAACTTTCGAAAAAATTATCAGATTTCATTGAGCTTTGGCACACTTTTTTATGGCCTACAAAGAAAGAACGAGTTCGTTAACCAGCTATTTTGGATGAAAATTAAAAAAGTGAGCACATTTTGAAAATTTTTTAGACCACTTTTTTTGAAGATTTGAAAATTCTATGTACGGTTATTAGTAGTACGCAAAATGACGAACGAAATATTCTAATGACTTTTCGTGATAAAAAAAAATTACTGGAGTTATAGCATTTTCAAAACTCCAAAAAACAAACGAAAATGAACATTTTAAGCCGAAAAACGCACGATATTGAAAAAAGTCAAGAGGAGAAAAACCTTGCTTCTTGAACACCCTATAATATTTTCATAACAACTTTTTGAATTTTTTTTTAAATAAAAAATTCAAATTTTGATCGCACAAAAAAATAATGAAAAATCAAATTTCAATTTTGCTGTGAAACTATGCAAGATACGAGAAAAGATTATTCCACCAAAATTGTGCACCTAAAAAAGATCTACAAATTTCTTATCATTTACTTTTTGATATGACGCGTAGTTTTTGTATTATTCGTAAAAAACAGCATTGAAAATAGAAAAATCAAATTTTTAGACGAATAACACGAGCTACGAAAAAAATGACAGGAACAAAATTTGTTCATCCAAGGAAGAGGTACAAATTTGTCGTGAATCATGTTTCGATAGGATGCGTAGTTTTTGTTTTATTCGTGAAAATAACATTGACAGTAAAAAAAATCAAATTTTTGAAAAAACAATGCAAGGTACGAAAACAGATAAATGAACAAAAATTGTGCATTCAAAAAAGATTTACATACTTGTGATCAATTTTCGTTGTAAGAATATATTCAAAATGAAAAAATTAACTTTTTTGAAAAACGGCACAAACTAAAATAAAATTTTAACTAATAAAATTTGTCGCCTAAATTATATCATTATTTTTTATTTGAAATCAAATACAAATTTAGTAATTTGTATATGAAGAACATATAACACGAAGCACAAAGTGCGCGCTCAGTGTATTTACCAAATCGCACGCCGTAAGTGCGTTCAAACTTTTTTATTTCTATCATACGGTGCACAGAACCGAGCGTGGAACGCAAGGTTCAAATGATTTTCAAATCAAATATCGAGCGCGAGTGTCTGGATGAGAATGTGTTCCTTAAGGTCGATAGAACATTGAGTAAATAAAGTTCCTTTTCAGTCTAAAATAAAAACAAATTTAACAATCACTTAATATGTAGAGGTTTTAATAATTTTATAATATTTGCAAACAAACTTTTTCTTTTCATTGAAGTCGAACACGAAGTTAAAAAATCTAGAGGAACCGAGCGTAAAGCACGATGTAGATACGCCCGAGCGCGAGGTGAATACATAATCGAGCGCGAAGCGCGGGATAAATATATGATCGAGCGCGAAGCGCGAGATCCAACAGTCGCGCGCCCTAGGCGCGCTCAAATTTGCGAGCCGCAAATTTTTCGATTCTAATATTAATCGTTTCGAGAGTCAACATTTTTTCTGAAATTAAACTTTGCAATATTTTACTTATTGTATACGGAGCTATCCCTTCAGAAAAGTCATGCATTACGTCAACGGTTATGTTTTCACAGATGTGGAATTTACGGATTGAGTTGAAAACACATGCTTCTTTAATACCCGTCTTTGAGTGATTTTTTTAGCACGTCAGTTTCGTACGTTTCAATTGTTCTAATTTTTGCCTCATCCTCCAGAGCCATTTCTTTAGTTTCGTTTTTCGTGGAAGTACATATTCTACAAAAATATGTAGAATTAAAACCTTCTGCGAATCCGCAAGTGGAGTTTAAGCCTGCATTATCACAAAGAATCAGAATACAATCAAAGTGAATAGTTTTGAGCTCCCTATCAATATTTAATGTCAAACCATGATCAGATAAAATGTTCAATTCTTCTATCACTTTACAAAAAATCTTTTCATTTCCGAGTTTTTTGAGATGCTTCGAATGAAAAATCGTAGAAAGAAAAATGTTTTGTACTTTTCCCATTAAATCAGGCGGTAAAAAAGCAAGTGAAACGTAAACTCCTGCAAGTTTGTCCTCCCCCGCATGACTTCCTAAAGGGTTTCTGGTTTCGAATTCGTCGAAATACAGGTATAGTGCATGAACTGTCTTGCTCCCAGGTGCGAGTTGTCGGTCGGGCCATGGTTGGCCCAACCTTTGTAAGGTCGGCCCAACTTTGTGAGCCAATGGTCGGGCCAACCAGCGTACTGATAACGCATGCCGTCCCTATTTTACACAGTTGGGCCAACAATAGTTGTCATGGTTGAGCCAACCGCGGAATACAAGGTTGGCATACCATTGGTTTTCAAAGTTGGCCCAACTTTGTGAGCCAATGGTCGGGCCAACCAGCGTAATGATAACGCATGCCGTCCCTATTTTACACAGTTGGGCCAACAATGGTTGTCATGGTTGAGCCAACCGCGAAATACAAGGTTGGCATACCATTGGTTTTCAAAGTTGGCCCAACATTGAGAAGAAGCATTGTTTAACCAACGCAAAATAGGTATTCAAAAAATAAATAATAATTGATGGCGAGTATTTTGACTACCAATGTTAATGGTCTTGCTTAGAATGAATACATATATTACATTTTTAAACATTATATTACAAATAAAATTTCTAACGCTACGGGGTTTCGAACCTACATCTGGGGTAAAATTTCCCAAGTGTCCCCGCCTAAAATTTTGTTGTCGCCTATCTCATTCAAACCCCGCCAGATTGTAGTGCTAGTGGACCTCTTTAAATTCTGTGAAGGGGGCGCGCCTAGTACAACGGGTTGTCAAGATACAGGGGCCCGAATTTTCGACGATTCACCCCGACCGCTAACTTTCAATTGTACATAACTCCTGATACAGTTATCCGATTTTACTTTTTTATGAGTGTTTTGAAAAGGTATTTTAACAAGGTTTACAATAAAAATACTCATTAAACGATAAAAAAACTATTTCACCTTGATTTTTCATTTTAAAGAACATTTTTGCGATTTTCTCCTAATGCGGCATTTTTGATATTTTTTTAATTAGGCTAGAAAAAAAGCTTGATTTTTTCTCTTGAAAAAC
The DNA here is from genome assembly GCA_932195095.1 of Andricus curvator. Classification (NCBI taxonomy): domain Eukaryota; kingdom Metazoa; phylum Arthropoda; class Insecta; order Hymenoptera; family Cynipidae; genus Andricus; species Andricus curvator. The sequence goes on from CAKNYM010032111.1 coordinate 12,094, forward strand.
ATCCCAAAACGAAAATGGGATGGAAAGTATTAGTTGAGTTATAGAAGGTCATAAGAGCGCGGTTGCCCCGCGCCAACTAGCCACGGCGCTACTAGGCGTGCTGTAGTGACTCAGTGGTTCTAATAATTGATAAAAATTATGTTTCCGCTCACGCGTAATAAAAATTCCATTTTATTCTGACTTTTTGATCGTTTCGGAACAATTGAGAATCTCTTGGCCACTGCTGAAAACCTTAAAACTCGATTCGATTCTGCAAAGACTGTGCCGGGCACACACAAATACCATTTCTTTGTACCCTCTTCAGAATCGACTCTAATTTTGAAGAAGTATTCGTCATCTCCACAGTATGACATTTTCCCGAAGAGAAAGATCGCAAAGAGATCACGAAGAGAAGAGCAAAGTGAACGTTAAATTGAATAAAAAATAATTTTTCAAGTAACATTGTGAGAGGCAAGGGGACTCACACCAAAAAGCACCCCAAAACGTGAGAGGCAAGGGGACTCACTTAAAAAATTACCCCGAAATGTGAAAGGCAAAAGGAGACTCGCATCAAAAAGCACCCCAAATTGTTAAAGGCCAAGAGATTAACACACACGCAAAACTCACCAAAACGTGGAAAGCAAGAAGACTTATCAAAAACCATCTCGACATGTAACAGATGAGCAGAAACATCCACCAAAATCGTTTATGATTCTATTATTAACTATCGCTTTCCTACAATGGAACCATTTTGAAAATTTAATTAAGAAAATATCAAAATCGTTCTCCAGCTGCATAAAAGTAAGAATAAAATAAAATGTTCGTTACACGTTAACAGAAAAATCATTTTTATCAAGTATTAGAGCCACTGGGACAGTACAGCAGGCCTAGTAGCGCCGTGGCTAGTTGGCGCAGGGCACCCGCGCTCTTATGACCTTCTATAACTCAAACAATACTTTCCATCCCATGTTCGTTTAGGGATCTTTTTCAAGGAAAAAAATCAAGCTTTTTTTCTAGCCTAATTAAAAAAATATCAAAAATGCCGCATTGGGAGTAAATCGCAAAAATGTTTTTTAAAATGAAAAATCAAGGTGAAATAATTTTTTTATCGTTTAATGATTATTTTTATTGTAAACCTTGTTAAAACCCCCCTTTCGAAATTTTTTTTCTCAAAAACTTCTTATCAAAAAATTTTGTTTAAACAATTTTTTTTCAAACAATTTTTATACAATTTTTTTTAAACATTTTTTTGTTGTGCCCACTTTGAATAATTTTTCTCCGTGTAATATTTTTTTTTCTCGCTTTTCAGGCCATTTTACAACTTTTGATAATGACACAAAGTGTCATTTTTAATGAGCATTTGAAATTTGCATCGACGGAACTTCAAAATTTTATCACGTACTGCGATTATTTTTTCAATTACAATTTTTTTTAACTTTCGTGTCACGTTTTGCTTTTTAGGTGTTTCAGCCTATTTTAAAACGATTAAGAATTATATCAAATGTAAATTTTTCGGAACATTTACAATTTATCATAAAGATGGAGCTTCGAATTTTTTTTCTTAAAAAAAAGGAAGGGTCTGGCCGCTCATATCATTACGGTTATTCTGAACCAATTTGCCAAAGCCTGAACGAACGTCGACCCAACCTTGGGCCAGAGTTGGGCCGACGGTCGGCAGCAGAAATGTTACTTGCGCTGGATAATATAACGCCGATGGTCGGGCCAACTATCGCCCAGAGTCG
>CAKNYM010032114.1:0-14115 GCA_932195095.1 Andricus curvator
TAACTGAAATTTACTGAAATTGAATAGACCTTCCTCAAGATCTGTGCAAAAACAGAGATTTAAATTAATTAGCCTCCCCCCTAAAAATAACCCCAAGAGTCACAAATGCTGTCAAATACATTTCGACCACTTTCTGTAATACTACATCGATTTTCTCTTTTACAATTTTTAACTGAAATTTACTTAAATGGAATATGAAATTGAATAGCCCTTCCTCAAAATCTGTGCAAGAACCGAGATTTTTTTCGAATAATTCTAAAATCTCAATTAAAATTTAGAAAATTTTACTTAACTGGTAGATTTCCATGAATGCCAAAGGGAGGAAGTTTTTTGATTCTCAAAATACAAATTTTGGGTAAAATTAAAAAACTCAAAATGTTGACTTCAATTTTGAAAATGTTGATAAATAGGCTTCCATGAAACTCAGTGTGTGTATGTGTTGGGTGGGGGGGGGGAGGGAGTTTCAAGTCACAGAAGACGAATTTGGGTTCACAATTCAGAAATTAAAAAAGGGACTCAAATTTTGAAAATTGTAATAAATAGGTAGATTTTCATGAAACCCAGGTGGGAGGGGGTTTTTCGATTCCAAACATTTGAGTCAATGTTCTGAATTTTTACCTCAAAATCGTGTTCCGCGTCTAGTAAACCCCCGTCGTACTAAGTTTCACGGAAATTTATCAATAATATAAAATTTTCAAAATGCAAGTCAACTTTTGCAATTTTTTAATTTCTGTCCAAAATCCGTATTTGGGCAGTTTTATGTCTTGGAGAAGCTAACAGCATATATCAGAACTTTCTGTGATGACATAATTTTACCGAAAAATAAAAATCCTGAATGTAGATAAATAGCGAAAATATAATTACCAAATTAGAAAAATACCGAAAAATATTTCAGAAATTTCAAATTTCCGAAAGAAACTAAAATTACTGAATATATTTACTAAGGAAATTGAAATACTCCGTAAGTAAAAGTTAATGAAACTAGAAAAATTCATACATTTGAAATCAGGAATGTCAATTTCACAAAATTAATAATTTTTTGAAATATCTAATTACCAAAATATGAAATTCCCAAGAAATTTTATAATGTGCATACTAATTTCTCGGGAATTCACTAATTTGTAGAATTTAATAATTCCGAGAATTTACAAATTGTTGGGAATTTGCTAATTTCAGAAATTCTAAATTTTGGACTTTTAGAAATTCGGGTTTTAATATTTCGGTGGATATGTAATTTCGGGAATTTACCATTTATTCAATTTGGCATTAGTTAATTTTTCTAGTTTCGTTGAATTTTACATTTGGAATATTTCAATTCCATTAGAAACGTTTTCTGTAGTTTTCTTTTCTTTTGCTGATTTAAATTTCGAAAATTTTTATTTGTTAAGAAATTTCTATTTCGATATTTATATTTTTGGTATTTTTCAACATTCGAGATTTTTCTTTTTCGGCCAAATTTTGTAATCCCGATGATAAATTTCGGAAAAATATTATAAATTTATGAGAATTAAGTTTAAAATTTCGTAATTTTGATTTTCCTTTGCATTTGTGGAATTTTCTGATACATTATTATCTGAATATTCCGAAACTTGTGGCAACCAAAAATTACAAAATTCATTATATTACGAAACTTTGTTCGTAGAGACTGGGGAGACTTGACTAAGCACGAGATTCGACAATTGGCAGAAACGTGGATTTTATTGGTCTTTAAAAATGTTAAAAAAAATATTTTCATATGTGCTTCGATCCCTTAGGGTACTTCTTGAAGGTTCATAATGTGTCCCCTAAGGGTTTACATGACTTCCGTTTCTTACAAGACCATCTACAAACTTTATATTATCTTATCCTTACTATTTACAAATATTTACAACAATTTACATCAACTCTTATATCTAGCTCCTTACTTCTATATTAATCTAGCGCCAATTTACGGTCGGAAGAGTGAGCGAGCGATCGAAAGCGAGAAAGAGGGCGAGCGAGTGAAAGCGAGCGCATCCGCATCTTAATCTACTTATACTATTACATAATATCTACATGTAACTACTTACAGATCTTTACGTTTCTAATCTATGCGACTTCCGTTTCCTTTTTCCTTCACTTGCACTTCTCTTGTATCTCATTCTCATTTTGTCATTTTTCCATATCCATTCTTTCATTCTTTCTCATTCGCCCCTCTAGCTCCCTCCAACTCCTTCATCCACTCCTCACCCATTCCATCCTCACCTAGAATATTTACCACATTCTCTTGCCAGCTTCCTTTATCTTCCATTCCTCTCCTACATCCGTCCCATACATGCTCCCATGTGTCCTCCTCCCATTCACATATTCTTCACTTTCTGTTCTCTTCCTTTTCCCAATTCATCCCCTCCAATACCTCGTTTCCCAATCTAAATCTTGCTATTCTGGCCCATCTTCTCTCTCCCCATCCCTTTTCTAAATAATTTGGTACTCCTTCCTTCTTTATCAACTTATAACATTTATTATATTTTGATTCCTCAATCATTCCCCATCTTTCCATTAATTGTCTTTCCCTGTCCCTTCTCTCCAATTCTTCATAGCTTACTCCATTTCCCTCTCCTATATCTCTAGCACTAAAAAACTCCCTCCTCTCTTCTTCCCATCTTGTTAGTTCTGCTGCCCTCCCTCTCCTTTCTTCTACCTCCTTCAAGCACTTTTTCGCTAACTCCCCTCCCTTCCCCTCCCTTAACTTCATCTCAAATTGCCATGCTCTCTTACCCGTTCTAGTACTTAATTTATCTCTCTGTGATTCTTGTCTCACCATATATCCAGGCGTCCTCCAGTCTACTTCTAGCGTCCACCTTATATACCTTTCTTGTGAACTCTCAATCTCTTTCCTTTCTTTCCATCCCCATATCTCCGCTCTGTAACCTATTACCGGCCATACCAGCGTATCAAATAACCACATTCCCTTCTCCAGTCTTTCTTGAACCTTTTCATCCCATCCACTTCTATTCCCTTTTTTATTAACTTCTTTTTTGCTTGTGCACTCTAATCCTCTTTTTATTTCTCCTATTATTATTTCCATCTCCTCGTCCACATTTACCTCTCCTGTTTTGATATTTCTGACCTTTTCTTTAAACTGTTCTTTTCCTTCCATTGACCAATCCCCTTTTCCTGCTCTTTTTACCTTTACGTCCTTTTTATCCATATTGTTATTACTTTTTTCTTCCTCTAATGTCACTATTATGGGAAAGTGATCCGAATCTATATAATCTCCTACCTCTAGTTTCTTGACCATCTCTCTTACCTCATCATCTACTATCACATAATCAATTGCCGTTCGTCTTTCACCTCCTGAGCGTGTATATTCCCCTTCCTCATCTCTGTCTATATTTCCGTTTAAGATAAACCATCCCAACTCCTCCAAGCTCTTTAAACATTTCTTTCCCTCCCCATTCAGTATCTTGTTTTTAGATTTTCTTCCTCTCTCTCCTCCCCATTCCCTTCCTCCTCTATCTCCTGTTCTCGCATTGAAATCCTCCTCCTATTATAAGCCTAATCTCTTCTTTATTTTCTTCAATCATTTCTTTCATTTCTAACTTCTCCTGCATATCACCGTTCTCATAAACCCCCACTATCTTCCACTTCTCTCCTCCCATCTTTACCTCTTCTACTATTAATCCTTCTTTTCGTTATTTCATCTCTTTCTTATCCTTCCCTGTTATACATTCGTTCCTTACTCCCATCACCGTTCCTCCCATTGCTCTGCCTTTTTTATTTTTCCTCTTTGCATTTTGAAATTGCCATTTGTAACCTCTTGGTAACCGTCCCCTTACTCTTTCCCATTTCGTTTCATCTAGCGACGTCTCCATCATTACTACTACCTCCCATTGTGCCAAATTTCTCTTAAACTCCCTATCCTTTTTCTCCAATCCTGCTATATTCCAGTAACATATCCTGCATTCTTCCCAACCTTCATGTCTCGTCTCTCTTTGCTTCTTGCTATTTCTTATTTTCCTTTCTCCCGCTTCTTTCTCTCCTAGTTTCCCGGTACCTCATTTCTTACTATCTGTTCACTTTCTTCGTCCCAATCCCACCATACTCCTTCTAGCTGTATTCTGCCATACTTAACCCACGTTCTTTTTCCCTGACTTTTTTCCTCTTCCGCTATTTGCCTTAACTTATAATGCATATTCCTTTCTGCCCATGTCAAATCATCCTCTATTCTCTCCGAGCTCACATATAACAACCTCTTCTTTGTCATCACTTCCCTTTTATGTTCCCATTTCTTTAGCTTCACTAGTACCATTTTTCTCCTCTTCGCGTTTGCTTTCCTACACTTCGCATTTCCTTTCCTACACTTCGTATTTCCTCTATCTCTACTTTAGCATCTATCCTTTTTAGCACATTTTCCACTCCTTCTTTCAATTCCTTTCCTTCTAATCTTAGACCCTTTATCACTATGTTTCTTTTTCTTTCATCTCTTTCTTTCCTTTCTAATCTTCTTTCTATTTCCCTTATCCTTTCCCTTTCATTATTGCCACTCTCCCCTACATTAAACTCTCGTTTTGATTTTTCGATCTTCTCTATCCTACCCTCTAATTCTGCTGCCTTTTTATTATGCTCATCCTGTTTTTCTAATCTTTGTTCTAAATTCTGCATCCTTTTTTCTAAATTTTCTCGAACTTCTTCCCATTTTCGCATCTCTTTTCTAAGTTCGGCCATTTCTTTCCTAATTTCTTGTTTTATTTCCTCTCCTCTTTCTTCCTGCCTTTTTCGTACATCTGTATTACCTCTATCATCATTTGACGTAATTCTTCTAACTTTAACTTTTCAAATTCTATCTGCCCTCTATGTTCAACTTTGTCTTCTTCTTTGCCGTTGTCTTTCTTCCCCGCTCTATTCTGTTCTTTTCCCGGTGGTGTTCTGATAATTTTCGGGGTTTTCAGGGTGGATCCTACTTCTAATTTGTCTTCGCTACTTCCTCTTTCTGCCCTATTCCTCTTCCTATTTATAAACGGTTGGATTGAGCCAAAACTATCTGCCCTCAGTCTCTCCCTCTCTATCGTTTTCCTATACTGTCCCCTTCTTTTTGTCTCACTTTTCGGCGTACAGAATACGTCCTCGTCTGAATCCATTAAAACGTAACTTGCGTACTGCGTAGTTACTGTCACCACGGCGCTACCTCAACCTGCTACCGTACCTTCTTCCGTGCTTCTCTCTCCTTAGCCCTCCCTGTCGCCGCTACTCGGCTGCACCTGTCTCCGCACCTTGCTCCTCACGCTAAACTTCTCAGCCTACCCAAAATAGTCTCAATCTCTCGAAATATCACACAAATCTTCACTTTAATTATTTTAAACATACAAACCCTCACCCACAAAACACTCCAACACACTCTTCGCATCTATCCGGATTTTTATATGACCATACCACGCTGAAAAAACCAGTTCTCGTCAGATCACTGAAGTTAAGCAGCGTTGGGCGCGGTTAGTACTTGGATGGGTGACCATTCGAGAATACTGCGTGCTGTTGGCCCACCGTGGGTGTGATGAGCCCACACTTGTAGTAGTTATTTACTACAAGAAACTATCCACCTAGAAACACTACCCGAATCGGGTAGTGTCGCGCCTACCCTGAAAGGGAAATGGCTTAATGGTATAGAATTTGTGTCTGGTTTTAAATCTGGCTCTATGCGGAACTTGGTCGGTGTATACATTTTTTTTTATTTTTACTATTTTTTTATTACGCAATTGCACGCACGGTCACTTACAAACATAATCGCACGCACAACGCTATGAAAAATCGTACCCGCTGGGGATTCGAACCCTACCTAAACAGCCTAAATCTAAACCGCACGCTCTAGCTAATTATGCTAATGTATCGCTTGGATTTTGTCGACAAAATCTCAGCGAAGCTTTTTCACTGAAACGCCAGGGCTAACGGAGGAATATTTTTCGTTTTACACAATTTATATGAATATGTGGAATTAAAAATGCGTAATAATAATATTTAAATTCAATTAATTTAAATTTTAATAGTTAAATGTTTAATTTAACGGAGTCCCGAAATTCGGGATGAGTAGCGAAGTATTTTTCATAAGCTTGGGTAGTCGTCCCGAAAATTCGGGACGACAAGTCCATCCCCTTTTCCCACTCCCCCAATTTTTTGGGACGACTAGCCACAGCCTTAATTTAAATATGTATTAATGTAATTTGTGATTTCTGTTCAAATTGTAAAGCTCCAACATTTAAAGGATTTATTACTTTCAGATGTATTATAAGTATGTATGTATGTATGCATATTTAATCTCCCCCTTTTACGGGTTTGAGGGCCTCCGTTTCCTGTACACATGTTTACATTCTATCCTTAGTCTAACTTGCTTACTCGCCTCACTTAAAATAACAATAATATTAGTACAATTAATTCTTTAACTTCTAAAAATAAGCGATCTTCCAGGGCTTCCGTTTCCTCTTACCATCAAATACATTTTCAACGATTTTAAAAGTTAACTTTTTGCTATTTTGTTTCCTTTAATAGGATTACCCGTTTGGCTCTGCCCTGTTTCCTTGCTTTCTCTTATTTCTTCCAATTTCTTCATCCACTTCACTCCCTGTCCATTACCATCCAAAATCCATCTCACACACTCAACTGTCCATCTTCTTCTCCTGTACACCCTTCTAATACATGTCCCCATGACTCCATTTCGTATCCACATACTCTACACAGATTTTCCTCTTCCTCCATCCAATATCTACAGGCTCTCACTCCTTCTCGCATTCCAAACCGTGCCACCCTACTCTATTTATCTTCCTTTTTTATTTTTTGCAAATATTCTGGTTCCGTCAACCCTTTGACCATCATATACCATCTATTGTACCTCGAGTCCATAATCTTTCTCCATCTCTCTTCTCCTTGTCTTACTAATAACTCTAACTCTATGTCCTGCCACTCCAGTACCCCTTCTCGTATATCACAAAACCTCCTCATTTTTTTCCTTTCTTCCTCCCATTTCGAATTTCCCCAATTGCCTCTCGTTTCCTTATTCCGAATTTCGCCCAAGCATAATTGTGCTATTCTGCTCCCCTCTCCCCTTTTCGGTTTCTCTTCAAACCTCCAGGCTCTCTTAATTTGTCTAGTTACCATTCTTTTCCTCCCTAGTTCTTCCCTCAACATGTATACTGGGCAACTCCAACTAACCCCCATTACCCATCTCAGAAATCTCTCATGCATGCTTTCCACTTTCCTATGTTCCTTCCATCCCCAAGATCTCCACTCCACTCCATAACGCAACACCGCCCAGACCAACGCGTCAAACAACCAATCCCGCATTCTCCAATCGTCATTGAACCTTCTCTTTCCTATACCCCATACTTGGCTCATTACTTTACTCGCACATTCGATTCTTTTCCTCACCTGCACCTCGTTTCCTCCTCCTGCCTCAAACCAAAAACCTACATAACAGAACTCCTCCACACTTTCCACTGTTTTTCCGTTCATCTTCCAAACGTAACCTATTTTGGTCTTTCTATTTCTGAAGCACATCACCTTGGTCTTTCCTACGTTCATCGTCAGTTCTTTTGGTCCCACATACTCTTCGAAAATTCCCATCATTAGGTTCATCCCCTTCTCATCGTCTGCAAACAGAACTACGTCGTCCGCGTATGCTAGAGAGTATAGTTTGCTATTACCCAAAATCGTCCCCCCTTTCCCTTCCTCCATTAGCTTCTCCTCTAAGTCTGCAAGCAGCATATTAAAGAGTAGCTGACTCAACGGGCACCCTTGCCTTATACCTCTTCCTGTCCAGAAAACCTCCCCTTTTTCCCCCTATCTTCACCCTAATCCCGGTTTCAGTAAAAATTTCCTTTATCTTCTCTGCCAACCCTTCCTCTATTCCCCTCTCTTTCATTGCCTGCCATAACACTTATCTATTCACTGAGTCAAACGCTGCTTTAAAGTCTACGAACAAGGTGACTAACTTCCCTCTTTTTCTCCCTAAATTTCTGTTAACCAAGTAGTTGAGTACGTAAATGTTATCTATTGTACCCATCCCTTTTCTAAATCCCGTCTGATTGTGTGGGATACTTTTTTCCTCTTCTATCTGACTCTCTAACCTTTTTCTTAGAATTTCTGCTCTATCCGGTTTCTTATACGGTGTAATAAATTTGGATTATCTGGTTTTTTATCCGGTTCTATGCGGAATATTTCCGAGGCCCATTTTGCCCTATCCATTACAGCAGCTCGAAACAGATAAATAAATTTGAAAGAAAAAAACTGTTTTATATATAATAACTGCACTTAATTTATTTTTGAAATTACGCAATTGCACGCACGGTCACTTACAAACATAATCGCACGCACAAAGCTATGAAAAATCGCACCCGCTGTGGATTCGAACCCTACATAACAGGCTAAATCTAAACCGCACGCTCTAGCTAATTACGCTAATGTATCGCTTGGATTTTGTCGACAAAATCTCAGAAAAGCTTTTTCACTGAAATGCCAGGGCTAACGGAGGAATATTTTTTCGTTTTACACAATTTATATGAATATGTGGAATTAAAAATGCTCAATAATAATATTTAAATTTAATTAATTTAAATTTTAATGGTTGAATGTTTAATTTAACGGAGTCCCGAAATTCGGGATGAGTAGCGAAGTATTTTTCATAAGCTTGGGTAGTCGTCCCGAATTTTCGGGACGACAAGTCCATCCCCTTTTCTCACTCCCCCAATTTTTCGGGACGGCTAGCCACAGCCTTAATTTAAATATGTGTTCATTTAATTCGTGATTTCTGTTCAAATTGTAAAGCTCCAAAATTTAAAGGATTTATTTCTTTCAGATGTATTATAGGTAAAAAATATTTAAATTTTAGTGCAATTTTCCAGCATAAAAATAATCTAATGATTATAGTTATACTAATCTTATTTAGTAAAAATTTAGAAGTAAACACAAAAGCAGCCACTACAAATAATTTATTGGAACATTTCAGTCGCGGAGTAATAATAAGGAGACCGATCATGCTGTACAAAGCGCCTCGAGTTTTGACTGCGGTATCTGTACCATAATTCAAGTAGTGGCGCATACGCACTGCGATATACTATCTTTTTTTTCACGGGAGAAAGAGATAGTAAAGCGCAGTGCGCATGCGCCAATATTTTAGACGCCTGAGGGAAAGCAATAAGTGTACAGTTTGCACCGTCAAAACGCATGTATGGAGATCGGTCTCCTTATTATTACTCCGTGATTTCAGTTAAAAAAATTGTTCCAGATAAAAAATACTTGAACCTGAAATTAATATTCTAACTTTAAAGTTGAACTTGGACATCAAATCGAACGCTAGCTGAAATTAGAAGTCTTAAAAATGAAAATTTTTTAATAATAAAGCTTTTATAAAATTTTGCCAAAAGCTAGTAATTATTTATACATTCTTATAAAATATACGAATGCACATTATATAATATAATAAACAGTATAATAGTATAATAAATTAGTATAATAAATTACAAACATATGTAAGTGAAGTAAACGGTGTTTTTTTGTTAAATAATTTTTCTATTTTATCTCTGGAACATTATTTGAAGGGTTGCAGTATACAGAATTAGATAAGCAAAAAAAACGAAATTTTTTAGGAGAGCGAAATAACATTCTGTAAAATCGAAATCGCCATTTAAAGTTAAAAACAAAAGTTTACTCGCAAGCCGAAGTGTTTTTGAATAAAGTTTTCTGAAAAAGTGCAATTTTCTGTTTAAACAATAATTAAAAATTTGCTCCCGAGATATTGAGTTGCTAAATTGGGAGAAAATGAGTTTTGCCTAGAAAAAGTTAACCAATTCCGAGTAAATCATTCAAGAATTTGGTGTTTCTAATTTCATGGGTTTTGAAAATCGTTTTTAGATAGCGACTAAAAATCTATTTCTCAATTTTTGAAAATAATAAAAACTTGCTCCCGAAATAAGGGGAGGCTGAATAAGAATAAAAAAGTTTTCATAGAAAAAACTTATTCTGTTCTGGGAAAATAAAGATTTAATATGGCCCCAAGTGCGAATTCCAACACGGCCCAACATTGGCCCAGGACTGGCAAAAATGTTGCCGGAATTCGGCTGCCAGTATTGGGCCATAGCTGGATGTGTATCTACGGTTTGCAATCGGCAGCCGAAACAGACCCAATACTAGTTGGAAGTACATGCCCAACATTGGATGCCATTATTGGCCCAATGCTAGGTGACAGTTCTGCTCAGCAGTGGATGCCAAGGTCGGTTCGAATTTGGCATATCCATTAGCCTACAATTACCCGATACTGTATTGCTAACTACCCAAGTGCGAAGTTAGATACGGCCCAGCACTGGCCCAGTATCGGCAAAAATATTGTCGAAGATCGGCTGCTAATATCGTACCGTTGCTGAAATGATAACTCCGGTATGCACTTGGCGGCCAATTTTGGCCCAGACTCTGGCCGCCATCACCGGAGTTAATTTAAAAAATCAAAAAAATCATTGAATTGTTTGTAGAATAATAATTGATTGCGAGTATTTTGACTTTGAATATTAATGGGTCCTGGTGTAGAGTGAATACATATATTACATTTTTAAATATTATATCACAAATAAAATTTCTAACGCTACGGGGTATCGAACCTACATCTATACCTAAATCTATCGCCTAGCAGTCGGGAGTCTTAACCACTGCGCTAAACTTACGAGTTGAAACTCGATGAAAAAGCCATCCTCATAAGCTACAGCTCAAAAAAGTTAAAACACCAAATTTGAAACTCTTTTTCTATTTAAATATTTATTATTATACAACGTTATGTAAATCTAAAATATACGAACTGTTAACAGGAATATCAATAAAATAATTTTTAAATAAATAATTGATATCGATTACAATTTTTCTTCGTGTAATATTCCTTTTTTTCGCGTTTTAGACTACTTTAAAACTTTCTACAATGAAAGGAAATTTAATTTTTTATGAACATTTAACATTTTTAATGTTATTTTTAGACCATTTCACAACGTTTTAGAACACATGAACCATATTTTTAAACGTATTAAAATTTTTTTTTAAATATTTATGCTCTCGGCATAGTACTGCGCCGATCGTGGAGCCAGCCGTTAGCCAGTACTGGGCGAATGGCCGATTATCTGTACTGGTGACCAGTACTGGGCCAGTACTGCACCGGTGGTGAACTCCGGCGGAGTGCGGAATTTTCCACCTGAGTCGTCGGCTCACCAGTGGATACCAATAACAGCCCAACCTCGGCCGTCAATATCGCACCGTGATCTGAATAAATGCTTTGGCCTGTACTTGGCACCTAATGCCGGCCTTTGCTAGGCCAGCCTCTGGCTTTTCCTATTGAAACATGTTTAGCCAAAGTAAAGACGAAGTTTGGAACAGCAGTGCGCCGAGTCTGGCCCGAACTTTGGCTTTTCCTCTTAAAACATGGTTTGCCGTAGTAAAAGTCACACTTGGCCCAATGAATGCGCCTTTCCTGGACCAGACTCTGGCTTTTCCTATTGAAACACGTTTAGCCAAATCAAAGACGAAGTTGGGAACAGCAGTGCGCCGAGTTCGGGCCAAACTCTGGCTCTTCCTCTTAAAACATGGTTTGCCGTAGTAAAAGTCACACTGGGCCTAGTGATGCGCCTTTGCTGGGCCAGACTCTGGCTTTTCCTATTGAAACATGTTTAGCCAAAGTAAAGACGAAGTTGGGAACAGCAGTGCGCCGAGTCCGAGCCAAACTCTGGCTCTTCCTCTTAAAACATGTTTTTCCGTAGTAAAAGTCACACTGGGCCCAGTGATGCGCCTTTGCTGGGCCAGACTCCGGCTTTTCCTATTGAAACATGTTTTGCCAGAGTAAATACGAAGTTTGGAACAGTAATGCGCCGCGTCTGGGCCGATCTCTGGCTTTTCCTCATAAAACAAGCTTTGCCGTGATAAAAGTGATACTTTGTCCAGTAATGTGCCATCACTGGGCCAAGTATCAGCGGTAGATCGACAAATTTGAATAGCTAATATAGGCAGCCAGTACGGGCACAACACTGGGCCGATTGAAATGCCGATATTGGCCCAATAACATAAGCCGATCTTTGGCTTCCGAAATTGGATCAAGCCTGGGCCGTGTGTTCAGTTCCGGCAATTCGAACTTGGGGCGGTATCGCACTGTAACTGTTGTAAAAGTTATAAAAGTGGCTTTTGGTAGAAAATGAAGATTTAACATTTTATGTTGGAATTTGATTACGGTATTTTGGGGCGAACCACGAGCAAATAGCTTTATTTAAGAGTTTTTTCTTTGAAAAAAATTATATTATTATTTTACAGTATTTTAAAACTTTTAGGAAGAGGAATATGGTCACAAAAAAGTTTTGAAAAAGATAAGAGGTTAGGCATGTAAAAAAAAGAAGACAGCAGACATGTGTACAGAGAGTCAGGTATCTGGCTACGAATTACCAATCTTTTTATTACTACAATAAAAATGAGATTTCAAACAAATCTTTTAACCACATGTATTTAATTTTTTAATAATTTTTAATGCAAAAAGCTCATTTTTGCCAAAATTGCTTTATACTGCAAACCTTTATTTAAAAAACGTATAAATTATATCTTACACAAAAAAAACATATTGTCATATTTGAATTTTGTGCTTTGTTTTTCATAAAAACCCAATGTTTTTTTTTAAATATCTATAACTTTTGACTTAATTGAGATATTCATCGTTTTATTTTCATTTTAATAGCGCTTATTATCTTCTCTTGTAATCCACAAAAAAAATAGAAAAGGTTTAGTTGAGAATGGCGTAAACTCCCGAACTAATGGCGGTAATGCAGCGCTACTGCGCTTGCCCTGGTATTGGTGGTAGCTTTCTGGTACTGAGTCGCAGAAGTTCATTGACTCAACGTTATTGGCTAATAACAGCGTCTCTAAGCGCGTCATATTGACATTGCACGACGCATCTTATTTTGAATCTAATCTTAACTATACATAGTAATATATTTTGAATCGGATTTACTAAGTAAGGTGTCTTTTACAAAAAGTACTGTATTGAAATGAATCAAAGTAATATCTATATCACATTTAATTTTACTAGTCTATTAAATACTCACTTATAGATATAGGAATGATGTGATCAAGTAATCACAACTAAACAGTTTAGAAAGGGTATCTGTACTCGAGCAAAAGTCACTAGTACCATAATAATCTATAATGTAATAGATCACTCTTCATAACAATTATTTCTCCATTTTTCTCCGTGAAATGTAAGTTCCGACATAGTTCCAGATAGGGCCGTATAAGATTCCGTCGGGCAAATAATTCAGTTTTCTGTTTCCGATGTTCGCTTTAAAGCCGGATAGATCCAGATAAAAAACCATTTTCGGACTTAGAGGAAAATAGTCTTTTAATGTAAGTTCCGACTTAGTTCCAGATAGGGCCGCATAAGATTCCGTCAGGCAAATAATTCACTTTTCTGTTTCCGATGTTCGCTTCAAAGCTGGATAGATCCAGAGAGAAAACCGTTTTTAGACTCGAACGAAAACAGTCTTCTAATGTAACTTCCGACATACTTCCAGATGGGGCTGCATAAGATTCAGTCGGGCAAATATTTCAGTTTTCTGTTTCCGATGTTCGCTTCAAAGCCGGATAGATCCAGATAGGCAATCGTTTTCGGACCTGAATGAAGACAGTCTTCTAATGTAAGTTCCGACATAGTTCCAGATAGGGCCGCATAAGATTCCGTCAGGCAAATAATTCACTTTTCTGTTTCCGCTGTTCGCTTCAAAGCTGGATAGATCCAGAGAGAAAACCGTTTTTAGACTCGAACGAAAACAGTCTTCTAATGTAACTTCCGACATACTTCCAGATGGGGCTGCATAAGATTCAGTCGGGCAAATATTTCAGTTTTCTGTTTTCGATGTTCGCTTCAAAGCCGGATAGATCCAGATAGGCAATCGTTTTCGGACCTGAACGAAAACAGTCTTCTAATGTAAGTTCCGACATAGTTCCAGATAGGGCCGCATAAGATTCCGTCAAGCAAATAATTCAGTTTTCTGTTTCCGATGTTCTCTTCAAAGCCGGATAGATCCAGATAGAAAACAGTTTTTAGAATTAAACGAAAACAATCTTCTAATGTAGGTTCCGACATAGTTCCAGATAGGGCCG
>CAKNYM010032118.1:0-25328 GCA_932195095.1 Andricus curvator
AAGTTGTGATCTTCAGCTGCAGACATTCATTTCAAGTGTGTTCTAGATTTCGACAGTTTTAACATCAAAATGTAGGTTTGGATGTAGCTTTGAAGTCAGAAGATTTTCCATTATTATTATTATTATACCATTAAGCCATTTCCCTTTCGGGGTAGGCGTGACTTACTCGCTTGGAAAATAGTAGTATGTAGGTGGGTATATAGGTATAAGGTAGAAAGGTATGTAGGTGTTAGGTATAGATATTTTAGATTGATCTGGAATTCTCGTGTTATTTATTTAAATGACACGATTATTCCGCAACACTGCTACGACCCAGGTTGCTGATCAATCTCTCTAGCGATCACCCCAAGTAAAGAGCCTAAAAAAATTGTTATGTATGGTTCCCCACTTGGGCCCATTAGTATCCAAGGTCTTTGTTTCAGGCGTCATTCATTCTACTGTCATTCTGTTTACAAACTAATTGTCGCCACACTTTTCTGTCCTGGCATACTACACTAGCTTCCTTTACGTCCATGCATTTTTTCATGCAAGCTCTTGTGTTTCAGTGGCTTCTTATGTCTCTACATATTAACGTCTCATTTACAGATTCTAACCATTCTTTTGGCGGTCTACCTCTGGGCATTCTGCCATTTACTTTACCTTTATACACTTGTTTGGTCAGTCGTTCATCTTTCATTCTTTCAAGATGTCCGAACCATCTTAACTGATTTCTTTCAGATGTGTCAACTAGTGTCTCTGCTGTACCACATTCTTTGAGGATGGTCTCGTTTCGGACTTTGTCCATCAGTGTTTTCCCGCATATTATGCGCAGAGGTTTCATGCCGATCGCGTTAATTTTACTCCTGTCCTTTTCTTGACAGGTCCATGTCTCGCTACCGTATAGTACAGTCGGTAAGAATACAGAATTATGTATGGCCATTTTAGCTTTTTTTTATATGTTTTTATTTGTTAGGATGGACCCTGCTCTACCAGTAACCTGCTTACTCTTATTTATGCGCCTGTCTAACTCCCCATCTATTTTTCCGTCGCTAGTGGATAGACTACCTAGATATACGTACTTGTCAACTTGTTTTAATCTCTCATCATTTAGGACAATGTTGCATATTGTTTTCTCATTTTTTCCTTCAAACACCATGATTTTTGTTTCATTTACGTTAATTTTGAGGTCCATGTTTTTCATGCTTGTATTAAGTTTATTCAACATTCTTTGCAAGTCCTCGATTGATTCTGCCATAACAATCTTGTCATCTGCGAAAGCTAATCCACGTACCTTGACTGTTTGGAGATTTACACCTTCTTCGTCGAAGAGTGCAGTTCTTAGACACTTATCCATGAATATGATAAATAGCCACAAGACATAACGCATCCTTGTTTCAGGCCTTGCGTAATATCGAACCAGTCACTCAGTTTCCCATTTACCCTTACACTCGCTTTACTACCTGTATATATTGTTTTTATTGCTTGTAGGAGCCCTCCATTTACTCCGTACTTTTTAAGGACTTCCCAAAGTTTATTTCTATTTACTTTGTCGAATGCTTTTTCTAGGTCAATAAATGCACAGAAAACTTTCTTTCCTACTCTCAAGCTTTTTTCTGTGATCTGTCTTAGGCTAAATATCTGATCTGTACATGATCTTCCTGGCATAAAACCACTTTGGACTTCCCATATCTTTTCTTCTGTGATTTCCATTACCCTACGAATAAGTATTTTTGAGTAAATTTTACTGACGGTACTTAGTAGGCTGATACCTCTGTAATTACTGCAGTTGCTTTTATCTCCCTTTCTTTTGTATATTGGTACGATAATCGCTTTTTTCCAATCGTCTGGGACTTCTCCCGTCTCGATACATAAATTTATCAATTCGCACAACCTGTGAGGTATGTACTCGCCACCGTATTTAAGCATTTCAGCGCTAATACTGTCTACACCAGCAGCCTTACCGTTTTTCAAGTTCTTTATTATGTCTTTGACCTCAGTGACACAGACTTTTTCAATTGGGTTTTCTAATGCATTATGTTCTATGTCGCAGTTTTGTTGTCCTATATCTTCACCTCCTAATAGTTCTTTAAAAGAGTCTTTTAAAGCGCCTACTATCTCGTCTATATCATATAGCATTTCACCTTTGCTGTTTCTCATGCTGGCAAACTCTGTACTTTTACATTCCTTCAACTGTTTATATAATAGTTTCATAATTCCTTCAAAGCTGTTTTGTATTTTCCGCTCTTCTTCTGTTCTGATTTTATCTTTACTCTCTTTGACTAGTCGTTTAACATTTCTCTTTTTGTGTCTGTAATCATTTTCAAGTCTATTTCTCTCCTCATCGCTAAGACGTGTAAGGTGCAACTTTCTTTCGTGCGCTTCTTCAATTACACTGCGGTTGTTTCCTCTACACCAGGTGTACGTGTGAATCATTTTATGACGAAACCAAGTATTGGTAATAAATAGGCCCTTTTCTAAGCATAAGCTAATTAATTTTTCCCCGTTATAATTTTTTCTTGTTGGATCCCCAAAATTACCTAGCAGCCTTTCTGTATCTGTATCCTGACGTTGGACGCCGACCCATCCGTTCATATCTCCTAGCAGAATTATTCTTTCACCTTGATCGCAAGTACTTATTGTATCATTTAAAGTGTCCCAGAAGGCGTCTTTGACTTCTCGCGGCTCACTGTCAACTGGGGCGTAGCACGCTATAATAAATAATCTTCTGATTCCTACCTTCATTCTAACCCACAGCAATCTGGGCGATACATATCCTTGATCTTTGAGAGGCTGTCTTGCTTTTTCATTCATAATTAAACCGACCCCTTGGCTACGATATGATTCACTACCTACGCCTGACCATATTTCAAAACCGCCTTTGAACACCCCATTTTCTATGTTTCTACTTTCGCAACACTTTTTCTTCGTCTCAGGTACACATAAAATATCTAGTTTCCTAGCATGCATAGTTTCTCGTAGTTCTCTTACTTTAAGATCATTCACTCCTCTAGCATTCCAAACACCCAGTCTCCATTCATCGCCTGAAACTCGAACTTTACGTTTACCGTGTGTATGCATGTCGTCAATCAAAGTTTCAGTCCATTCCGAGGCTACTTTATTGTTTGTATTTTCGTTAAAAACTCTACTATAATATTTTTGGTTCAGAATTCATGTCGTTTGGTCAAAAATTCTAGTATTTGGTTGAAAGTTGAACTGCTCTGTTAAAAATTAATTTTTTTTTGGTTGAAGATTTATCTCTTTGGTTGGAAATTTATCTATTCTATTTTCGGAAATTTAATCTTCTTGGTTAAAAAATCATCTTTTGGGTTAAATATCAATTTCTTCGGTTGAAAATTAATTTTTTTAATCCGAAAATTTGACGATTCCATTTTTGATTTAAAAAATATCTTTTTTAGTTGAAAACTCAACGATTTGGTTTGAAAATCATCATTCTTGATTGGAAATTCATATATTTGGTAGGGGATTCAGCTTTTTTTTAAATGCGTGTTTTTGGGTTGAAAATTCAACTGGCATCTAAAAAGTTTGTCCTTTTGGTTTAAAAATTTATCTTTTATAGTGGAAAAGTCATCTTTCTTGGTTGTAAACAAAATTTTTTGATGAAATTTCTGAAAAATTCGTCTCCTTCGTTTGAAAATTCAAACTCGCATCTTTGTAGGTTATATATTCAACTATTTTGATACATTCATATTTTTTGGTCGAAAGAGCTGAACCTTCAGCAAAAATGATAAATTTTCAACTGAAATGATGCAACTTCAACCCAAAAATTAATTTTTAACAAAGTAGTTTAACTTTTAAACTAGCAGTTAATTTCTCACCAATAACATTAATTTTCTACCAAAAGGTAGAATTTTTAACAAAATACATGAATTTTGAAATAAAAAGAGAAATTTACAATAAAAAATAGAATGGTTAACTTTTTAGTCAAATTAATTCTGAAAGATTTTGAAGATGAATTTTCAAAATGGAAACAATAATTTTCAAACAAAAAATCAATTTTTTTAACAAAATACATGAATTTTCAACAAAATAGTTCAGTTATCAGAAAGAAAGATAAACCTTCAAGCGAGAATCATAATTTTCATTTAAAATAAAACTTAATTTCGACAAAATGCATGAATTTTCAACTAAGAAAGTCAAATTTTCACCAAAATGAAACAATTACATTTTCCGTTAAAAAACTATTTTTTAACATCAACAAAAAAAAACGAATTTTTTAGAATATAGTTAAACTTTCAACCAAGTAGTTATATTCTCGACTAAAAAAGATGAATTTTCAGTTGCAAATAGAATATTCAAATTTTTACTCCAAAAATTTAATGTTTTAATAAAAGAAAGAATCTTCAAAAATATATTTGAATTTTCAACCAAAGTGGTATGAGTGGATTAGAGCTGTAAAAATTAATTTAAAAAATCAATTTTCAATAAAAAAAAAGAATTTTCAACAATATCGTTCAATTTTCAACCAAAGTGGTTACCAGTGGATTAGAGCTGTATTACTCCATTACCCGGATTACAATCGGACTACGCTGGATTACAATTGGATTACACCGAATTACAAGTGGATTACTTCGGAATACTGAAATTACTCCGAATTACTTGAATTACCGCGGATTACAAGTATATTATGCCGCATTACAAATGGATTGAAACTGGATTATCCTAGATGAGAACTGGATTAACCTGAATTAGAAATGTATTTCGTCAAATTGCAAGTGGATAACTTTGGATTACTCCGGCTTACAATTAGATTAGTTTGGAATACTGGATATACTGAATTATTCCGAATTAATTGAATTTCGCCGGTTCACAAGTGGATTAGAGCTGGATCACTCCAGATGATAACTGAATCACCTTGAATTACAAGTAGATCACTGCGGATTACAAGTGGATTACTTCGGATCACAAGTGGACTCTTTCGGAATAATAAATACAGAATACTAAATTACTGCGAATTACTTAAATTATCACTGATTACAAATGGATTAGAGCTAAATTACTTCAGAATAGAATGGATTACAATTTAATTACTCTGAATTACTAGTGGATCACTGCGGAATACTGTAATTACTCCTAATTATTTGAATAACCGCGGATTACCAGTATATTATGGCGAATTACAAGTGGATTAGAACTGGATTACTCCAGATTAGAATTGAATTAAGCTGGGTTACAAATGGATTACATCAGATTGAAAGTACTTTGGATTACTCCGGTTTACGAGTAGATTAGAGCTAGATTACTTCAGATTAGAACTGTATTGCCTTTGATTACAATTGGATTATGCTGAATTAGAATTAGATGACTCCAAATTACAAGTGGATTACTTTGAAATACTGGAACCACTCCGAATTACTTAAATTAATTCGGTTTACAATTGTATTATAGTTGTATTACTCCAGATCAGAACTGGATTACCCTACATTACTTGCGGATTACTTTGGATCACAAGTGGATTACTTCGACATACTGAATACGAAATTTTAAATTACTCTGAATGACTTGAATTACGCCGGATTACAAGTAGATGAGAGCTGGATTACTTTAAATTAGAATTGAATGACCCTGGATTAAAAGTGGATTACTTTGCATGACAAGTGGACTGCTTCCGAACACTCGGTATATGGAATACGAAATACTAAAGTACTCCGAATTATTTGAATTACCTTGGATAACAAGTAGATTAGAGAAGGATTACTCAAGATTAGAATTGGATTATGAATGGATTACTTCAGATTGGACTTGAATTACCCTGGATTACTAGCAGAAGACGCCGGATTACAAGTAGATTAAAAGTAAATTACGCCGGATTGCAAGTGGACTACTGGGATTACAAGAGAATTACTCGGATTACAAGTCGATTACTCCGAATTACAAGTGGATTACTTCAGAATACTGTGAATAATGAATACGGAATACTATATTACTCCGAATTACTTGAATTACCACGGATTACAAGTAGATTAAAGAAGGATTACTCCAGATTAGAATTGGATTACCCTGAATTATAAATGGATTGCACCAGATTAAAATTGGATTGCTTTGGAATACTGGAAATAAGGAATATGAAATACCAAAGTACTTCGAATTACTTGAATCACCCTGGATTACCAGTGGATTAGAGCTGGATTACTCCAGAATAGACTTGGATTACCCTGGATTACTAGTAGAAGACGCCGGATAACAAGTGTATTACTGCGGATTACAAGTAAATTACGCCGGATCACAAGTAAATTACACCGCAGTACAAGCCGATTACTGGGATTACAAGATAAGTATGCGGATTACAAGTGGATTACTCCGAATTATAAGTGGATTACTTCAGAATACTGTGAATAATTAATACGGAATACTATATTACTCCGAATTACTTGAATTACCACGAATTACAAGTGGATTAAAGAAGGATGACTCCAGAATATAATTGGATTACCCTGAATTATAAATGGATTGCACCAGATTAAAATTGGATTGCTTTGGAATAGTGTAAATAAGGAATATGGAATACCAAAGTACTTCGAATTACTTGAATCCCCCTGGATTACCAGTGGATTAGAGCTGGATTTCTCCAGAATAGACTTGGATTGCCCTGGATTACTAGCAGAAGACGCAGCATTATAAGTGAATTACTGCGAATCACAAGTAAATTACGCCGGATTACAAGTAAATTACGCCGGATTACAAGTGGATTACTCGGATTACAAGAAAATTACTCGGATTAAAAGCGGATTACTCCGAGTTACAAGTGGATTACTTCAGAATACTGTGAATAATGAATACGGAATACTATATTACTTTGAATTACATGAATTACCACGGATGAATTACCCTAGAAGCATATTTTCTGGGTGCCCAAAATATCCATTCTTTTGTATGACTGGATCGAAAATCTTCTGTAGCTTCTTTGAGAGATAACGGCTTCTGTGGATCAGTTCGTATAAGTGCCTTGAACCGTCAGTGCACTTTGGTTTGGTTTTAATTGCAAGCCAGGCTGGTACATAAACTCTTATAATGTAGTTTGCAAGAGTCTTCAGTGAGCCCGCTGGTGACTCTGTACTCACATAGAGGCGCAACACTCTTGCAGCTGTTCGTCTGGACACTCACCAGCACCAGTCTCGCAGACGTTTAGCTGCTGTCCTATAGGGCCAGAAAACGCGTTAGGGCCGCTGGTAGTGCCATCCAGAGCAAGGAAAAGATGTCGGAAGGGCAGCTCCTTCAGGTGCAGCATGCAGATTAGCCACTGCAGGTTGCGGTCCAGTGTTTCCTCCAACTTCCGGATGACGCCGCCCACGTGCCCTGTGTTGACAGCAGTGCCATCCGCTCAGATCAGAGAAACGGCAGTCTTATCTGGGCGTTATCTTGCTTTACTTTAAGCTTTGTTGCAGGAGCGCTGAACTCCGTGTCAGTGCCGGTGTCACCTGTACCAGCCCTACCTTCACTCTCACTGCTACTAAGTGCTACCAGTGTAGAAACAGTAGCGGAGCTACCTGCCGCGGCTTCTTGAGCAGTAAGCAACTCCTTCATTTTCTTCTCCTGTCTTTGTTGTCTCTTCACTAACTTCGCAGTTATTTCTTTGTCTACATTGCCAATGTACATTATTCTGTCATTTCTTTGGTCTTGTAGAAAGTCTGTCTCAATTTCTGGCACTTTGATCGCAGCATTACACGTGCATTTGTCACTGTCTTCACGTTTTTACAAAGACAGACATCAAAAAGTGTGGCATCACTCTTCCTGCGAAAAATATCTCTGCGTGTGAGAGCAGAGTGTTTCTCCGTGCCCTTTCTGGTCGAAGCTTTCTTCACACGGTCATATTCCATTAAAACTTTCTTCAAATGCCGCTTAGAATGCTTCATTGCTTCAACGGGTATTGATGCCTTATGCCATATGTCTTGAACATCCCTACACACGATATCAGCCACTTTGGTGGATGAAGGATCAGCCCCTCTCATCGCCGGATTAAGCTGATATTGGACATGTTGGTAGCGACGAATCACATCACTTACACTCGGCAGCTGGTTGCCTTTTAGCGGACATGGAGTCCGAAAATCCTTTCACTTGTATACCTCTCTTGCCGGCTTATTTTGTACCTTTGAACGCGCCATCGCACACAACACACGCACTCCCTACTATTGAACAACGCAGATACTTGCTTGCACGCAGTAATCGGCAGCAGAGGTCACTGCTAACGCGGGCAGGCTGAATCAGAGCCCACAATCCAATTTACTTTGAAATTTGAGAAAAGTCATAAAGTGTAATACAAACTTTCCGTTTCCCTAAAACAGTTCAATCAGAACAATTGATTCCTGCATACTTTGGATCTGAAAAAGTGATCTCTTTAACGTAATGATCATATATGTATTTCGTTTGAACAAAACTCACCGACATACCAGAATTTAATGCACAGTCTGATTCAATTCGCTTTTCTTCCTCAATATCCACGTCGAATTCCTTGAAAGAATTTCTGTTCATTGGAGTACTTTCAGAAACAAAATTGACAATATTATTTTTCTTGAGACAAGTCTTGGCAAATTAAACCTGTTCATTGCAGCTGTAACAAGTTGTTTTCTTCAGCTGCAGACATTCATTTGAAGTGTGTCCTAGATTTCGACAGTTTTAACATCTGAATTTAGGTGTGGTTGTAGCTTTGAAGACAACTGCAAATCTCGAACTATACGAATCATGTAATCCACCACCTCTTCATTGTCCACTAGTATTTGATTAGCTAGGATTAATTTTTTGTGGCAATATTCGCAAAATGACTCGTTGAATTTCCACTTTCTTTAAATATCCTTCGTCGTTCTAATCTGTTGAGTCGATGGTCAAACATCTTCTTTATATCCTAGCAAGTCTTCCATACTCATCTCAATATGCTCCCATATAGAATAAAACAATGCTATAGGATTGCTTCTCAACTTCGAACTAATAACAATTTATGCAAGGTTATCGTTCAATTTATGAATTACTTTATCTAACAGAAGTTGCAATCAAATCCAATTTTGCTTAATAAATCAAAGATAGCTCTAACGTTTACGTTGGTCTGAGAGCTTTATGAACTTGTTGAATTTTCTTGAACCTGGATTTAACATTGTAGTAGTTGTACTCTGCGGTACACTCTGTCCCCTTAATATCCAGGTTTCGTCCTCCCTTGAGCTTAAAACGCTAGAGTTTTCTCCACTAGACAGTCCCGCGAACATATGTCTGTGGCCGCTACTTCGAAGGCCGCTGACTGGCTTTAGGTAACCTGACGCAAGTTAGCCATTTGCGCGAAAGTAAGGCCCTGAGTTTTCAGAGCCTTCTGCCGTTTCGACTGACTGTTCAAGGTAGTGCTTTCGGAGTCCTTCCTCCTCTTTTCCATCGAACGAGCCTGTGGAGTTACTCCAGATGATTTTTCTGTAGTTTCGGACGCCCTGTGAGGTGCCTTGGCTGCTGTATGAAGGTCGCGCCGCTACGGTTGCTCTTCCTTACGGTGAGCCTTGTTAACTGTTCTTTCACAGTGGCAACAAGATTGCAGTCATCGGTGTTAAAAGTCTGCACCGCTCTTGGTAGGCTTGTCTCTAAAGAGCCGTCCACCTTTGGAAGTGGGTTAGGTGAGGGTTTAGGTTTGGAGCGCTCATTCTTTTTATTAGTTTTTTGTGTCTCGTCCATTTTGGTCCCACAAGAAGCAAAAGAAATGACGAACACGCCCTGAGTATACCGGCTTCTAGGGGACGGGTCTACATACTATGGGATTCGACCTGGTGTCCCAAAGTCTCCGTCAAGACTCCGGCGTGATTCCGGCATGTCCGCCCCGTCGGAGGGCAGAGCATCAGGTTGTGCAAGGATTTTTCAAACCCTAGTGCCGTTCAACCCATGATACGGCGATCACATCATGGCTTGGGAGCATGAGAAATCACACTCTCGATATTCCAGGAGGGTTTGCTATTACCCCCTGGAAGGATCGCTCCATAGTTTAGGTCCCACAGACCAATTCCAGATCTATAGTCCGATGAGACCCTTGAGCCATCCCACCAGCTACACGGTCCCGCGATCCCTAGGGAGAGCAAATGAAAAATTTATGATAATAAATATGTATTAGATAAAAACAAATCTCAGTGAGAGTTTCTAAATTTCATGTTTTATTACTGGATCTTTTAACTTGATGCAATTTCAATTTGTCACTTACACAAAAAAGCTTTCATTCAGATTATCAGCATGTTACATGTTTTTTTATTGTATTACAAACATTCTGTGAACATTCCGTCATAAGATAATTCTAATATTTTATGCTGATAACTAATATTATTTGAACCGCGGGTTTTCAAAAAATTATCATATATTGGCAAATGTACCATAACATGAGTGTCACAGTGAACCCCATTTGCCATATCTCTTGTGAACTCCACATGTCCTAGGTTGATCACCCTCTTGAACCAGTTGCAATGGATTATACTATTGGTTTTTGATTTCAATTATACACCTCAAAGTAAACCAATATCATTATAAAGTCATTATAAAGTCATATTTTGATATGGGATCAGCCACTTTTATTATTGACATTGACATCAAAAAGTCCCATTCAAGTTTGCCTCAGTGTTTTCCAAAAGATTGGATAGGTGGTGAGGTACTGACCTCTATTTTTAAGAAGAAGCTAGGGAAGCTAGCTCAAAGATTAGCTTTGGTATTACCTAAAGGCTATTCCGTTCAACGAGAGTCGAAGAAGCTACACGAAAAAATCCCTGAACATGAGAGCAGAGTCTCGTACAAAAATTTGTTCATACAGTGGAAAGCATAACAGAGGAAATTGAAAACAGATACTTTGATGAGCGACTTTTTGTTTAAGTCCACTTAACACGAGCGAAAGTGTGGGAAGGAATCCTAAGGCGACTTATTAATGTAACCTTGTTTCTTGCTGAGAGAGGTTTAGCTTTCGGCGGAGACAGTAACAGAATTAGAAACCCTCTCAACGGTAACTTCCTTAGATCACAGGTGCATAACTTATCGGCAGATAATCAGAATGAGTTTATGGTTGTTTGTGCAAATGAAGTGATAAATTGTATTCTTTAAGAACGCGAAAAAGCAAAGTATCATTCACTGATTGTGGATGCAACTCTAGATTCCGCTTATATTGAACAAACTGCATTTTGAATATGCTATGTCAATTTCAACAATGAAGATGGAGGAACATATAGAGTCGGAGAGCGTCTATTGGCCTTTGCTGACTGCACTTAAACAACAGAGGAAGCCATTGCCCAGCTTATAATGTCACAACTGAAGACATTCAAAATTCTTTTGTCAGATTGTCAAGGGCAAGGATATGATAACGGGAACAATATAAAAGGTGCCCACAGAGGATTTGGCGAGAATACTGGCTGCCAATAGCCTAGCTGTCTATTCTGCCTGCGCTTGTCATTCTCTCAACCTTAGCGGAGTACAAGCAGCTGAGAGTTGTCTTGCCCTTTCATTTTCTGGTGTCGTAGCAAAATTGTACACAATATTCAGTTCCAGTCAACAGAGATGGGCAATACTAGAGGAGAAAATATACTGCTCTCTGTATTCAACCTCTCGAACTCGCTGGTCGGCCAGGATTGATTCCGTAGAATACATTGCTGCTTATCTTTTAGCAGTAGCAGACGCACTTGAAACGTATAAACGGACCTTAAATTGTTGACTCATGGCATCGATTTGGGTGTAGCTTTTAAAACCCACTGACATTGTAGACGAAGTAATTCAGGCTCGAGGGGCAAGGCTTGATGTTAACTGTGTCAATTTAAAGAGCTTAATTGCAGAGCTGCAAGCTCTGCGTAGTGGAGGGTGGGGGAAAATCTGGAACCAAGCTGTCACCGTAGCAAGAAACATCGTATAGTCAGAATCTCTTCAAAAGGAAACCAACAGAAGTCGCAAGCGGAAGAAAATTGGAAACGAGTTGAACGTCGAAGAATCTGAAGAGGAAAATGTAGCATTTAATCTGAAAGGGCTTAGCGGAATAAGCATGTGAAATCGGCCCCCGTTCGTATGAAGCTTAAATTGACCTCATAAGTTCGTTTCCATGTGGTACGAAACTCCACCAAGTTTCAACTTAAAAATCCCTTTTTTGTGGGAGATATGGAGGGGGAAAGCGAAATCAAAAAAGTAATTTTTCTCGAAAACAGCTTGACTGATTTTAATAAACAAAATATATGTCTCTAAGACCACTCTGGAGTATAAAAAAATTGATAAATTTCTCGAACAAAAAATAAGCATTAAAAAAATATTTTAAAATTTTGAAATTTTGTTTTCCCTATGTTTTGTTAGAGATACCACTCTTATTTACTCAAGAAAATATCCTTGCATTGTGTACTACAACTCAGATTTTTTATGATTTTTTGTGTGTGGTGGAACATAGTTAAAAAAACAATGTACGCAACGGTTCGGCGCCGTCCGCTGCCGAGGTTCACCGTGGATGAATGGGACCCATTTTTTTAAAGAACGTCTGCACTTTGCCTATACACGTATAGTTTCCAGAGTTTACCACGAGGAGGTTGCAGTACGTTTTTAAACTCCTTATCATCGGGGTGCTTTTTTAAAGTGAGTCCGCTCGCCTCTCACAGCAGCTCATAATCATCGGGGTGCTTTTTTTTAAAGTGAGTCTCCTCGCCTCTCACATCAGTTCATGATCATTGGGGTGTTTGTTAATGTCAGTCCCCTTGCCTCTCAGATATTGCTCAATCTTCTTCACTATCACGGTCAATTACTGGAATGCAATTATCGTTCTTAAATAAATCGCGCAGTATTTCTGCTGGTTTAAAAACTTTTGATAAATACTTTGCGCAAGATAAATAATAAACGATAGCTGCAATGTGAGAACTGCAACCAACTGTTCTTCTACCATTAGCACATTCACATGCATAATGTGTCAGACCCGAAACCCCAACGTTGTTAGGCTTATACCTTAAAAAACACCTATATGTTGTGCGAGAAATATGTCTGGATGGAACTTTTACCTTCAGCACATTTTTCTCATCTTTGACATATTGTATATTCAATGTGCCATCTTTATTGACCATTTCAGCTAAATACGACACAGCTTGGGAGAGTTGATATGACCCAGTAAATAAAATCTTAAGATCCCTTTTTGTCATCTCCGGAAAGTCTTCGGATGTAATACTCTGGAAAGGGAGTTGCTTTCGAAACCATCCTTTCTCTTCAGCCTCAATAACCAAAGTATTTTCGATAGATTTTTGAGTATGCATCCTCTGAACCGCTTCATCTAAAACGTCTTCGTCTGAGAGTGACCTTCTTCTGAAAGTATTATTTAAAAATGTCGCAATTCTAAAGAAACTTCCCACTTTAGGTAACAGCTTTTTATGAAGCTTGTGATCAAGACGGCGATACTTTTGTTTTAACATACCATGCACAGATTCAACAACCCAGCGAATTTTAGTAACAAACTGTGACTGATTAGACTCTTCTGCTGGCAATTGCTTCCTTTTACCTTTCAACGCAGGCATTAATACTTTAAACTTTTTTTGTTTCAAACTACATACAATATCACGAAATCCGCGATCAAGTAGAAAAGTATCACCTTCCTTTAAAAAGTTGCGTAGACCATTTGCATCTTCCCAAATATTTTCCAGAATTTCCGCATCATTTTCAGTTGCAAGATACGGTCCAAGCATATCAATCACAAAACCGTCAGTCGTGCAGATAGTGAAGGCTTTGCAAAGAGGAACTTTCTTTTGCCCGAAAAAGATTTCCTCTTGTACTTGTTGTTGGAACTTTTTTGGTGTCGTGCATATGTACCATCACAAATTATAAATAAATTATCACTCACATCAAACAGTTTCCTTGTTATTTCCGTAGTGTGATTATTAATAAGATCATCTCTTTTTAAAGCACTTAAGCCAAAAGAAAATGGTAGGATATCAGTTTCGAAAGATTTAATTACGCTTGCACAATAATCAGAAATTGATTGTTCATTATCTAACTTAAAGACAGAACTGATTATTTTATTTGAGTTTCCTGTACGTAGTTTGAAGAGAAACAGAACCAGAGTTTGAGTTACTGAACGGGATGAACGGTTTCTCAAAGAAATCATCTTATCTTTCAAATCATTAAGCTGGTTATTAATTATGTATTATGCGCTGTGTCGATACATTTGCATCGATGTTTTCATAATTTTCGAAACATTATGCAATTTGTGCTAAGGTGCCTTGAAAATCCTTTTGTAGAACATTTGATTTTAAGACTACCAGACCCGAGGCCGTCACAAAAACCGAAGATCAGTGTAAACGGTTCTATTGATCAAGTGGCTCGAAATGACAGTCGTAAATTCTGGAAACTATACGTGTATAGGCAAAGTGCAGACGTCCTTTAAAAAAATGGGTCCCATTCATCCACGGTGAACCTCGGCAGCGGTCGGCGCCGCACCGTTACGTGCATAGTTTTTTTTTAACTATGTTCCACCTACCCAAAAAAAATCATAAGAAATCTGAGTTGTAGTACACAATGCAAGGATATTTTCTTGAGAAAATAAAAGTGGTATCTCTAAAACAACATAGGAAAAAAGAATCTTCAAAATTTTAAAACATTTTTTTAATGCTTATTTTTTGTTCGAGAAATTTATCAATTTCTTTTTAATACTCCAGAGTGGTCTTAGAAACATATATTTTGTTCATTAAAATCGGTTGAGCCGTTTTCGAGAAAAATTACTTTTTTGATTTTGCTTTCCCCCTTTATATCTCCCACAAAAATGGGATTTTTAAGTTGAAACTTGGTGGAGTTTCATACCACATAGAAACAAACTTATGACGTCAATTTAAGCTTCATACGAACGGGGGCCGATTTCACATGCTTATTCCGCTAAGCCCTTTAAACAAGCATTGTACTACGTTATCCTAGACCACGTGATCCAGGATGTCACTGTGCGGTTTAAAGAAATGCACACACTTTGCAAAAGTTTCTCTGTTCTTTGGGAAACACGCGTTCAATCGAAAGACGGAATTGAAAAAAAACTGATCTGGTGAATGGATACCCCACGGACATGCAGCATGAGCTAGTGGATGAAGCTAAGATGTTGAAATCCATTTTTGATGTAAATTTCGGCGGAAAAACTATGAAAACTTTACAGTTACTCAATGTTCTGCAAAGAAAGATTTCAATTGTTTGTTTCAAAATGTATGAATTGCCCTCCTCATCTTTGAGACCATCACTGGGCTAGCCCGGGATATAAATGGTATATCCCGCGAGTGTTCTTATATGTATATTAAAGTGAATAGGAACAGACATTAAAAAAGGAACTGACTTTTTTGTGAAGGATGATAGTAAATATGGGACCTCCAATTGAATTCAATTTCAATTTGACAATTACCGAAATAATATTTTATTCAGATCTACAGCATGTTGCATATTTTTTGTTTTGTTTTATGAACATTCTGTGAACATTCCCTCATAAGTTAATTCAAATACTTTATATTGCTTTCGGTTACCATGGAACCCATAAAAATTTTCATATATGATCAAATGCACAGTAGCACGAGTGTCACAATGAACTCCATCTGCCATATCTCTCGTGAACTCCACATGTCCTGGGTTGACCGCCCCCTAAAACCAATAATAATTCACTATACTATCAGTTTTTAATTTCAATTGTACACTTCACAGTAAACCAAAGAAGACCAAAAAATTCCTCAATGTTGAATGGAAAAAATGTTGTATTTGTAGTCTGATCAAATTTATAATATATTGTCTTATAAACTATAATTAAATTTTTTTAGAAATAGCTGGAACTATTTTCTCCATATCTCGTGAGTTTAATTCCTGGCAAACTTAACATTGGTGAGCTTCAGATTGAAAAAAAATTATTTTTGAAAAATCGAATTTTTGCATTTCTCTCAGAAATAACAGAATGTACAAAAAATGTTCATATAAAAGTAAAAACATCCAGAAAATTTCTAGAAAAAAAGCAGCTCTTACTTTTTTGTGATAGCCACATCATTTACAAGAAAAAAATTATATTGGATATAATTCCCAGATTAAAAACGGTTAAGCCCGCATAAAATTGATGGGATGCTTTTTTTTACATTTGTCAAACTTTTTTAAAATATTGGAAAAATGAAAAGGTAGAGTTTATCTAACATTTTATTTTCCGGTTTTCGAAATTCGATGGAAAAATAATAAAGATTTTCGAAATATTTTTTCACCATTCTTTCCGAGAGAAATGCAAGAATTCAATTTTTGAAAAATAATTTTTTTTATATAAGAAGCAGTAGTTTACCAAAAAAGAAACTAACGAGATATGAAGAACATATTGACAGTTATTTTTGAAAAAAATTACAACTTTGAAAAGTGAGAGTTTTGAGAAAATTTACTTCCAAACATTTTATAAAAACGGCCGCTATTTTGTCATTTCTCAATTTTTTTTGAATTTGCAGGTAATCTTCGAATGATTGTAACAAATTAAAAAAAAAGTGTTTTTGATAAACTGTAAAAACCGTAGTACTTTATTCTTAACAAAGAATGATATATATCAAAATACCAAACTGCTTCTCTGATTTTTGATGAAAATTCGTCTTTTTTGGTGGAAAATTATTTTTTTTGGGTGAAAATTGAGCTTTTAAAAATGTCACTATTTTGTTAAAAAGGCGTCTTTGTTGGTCAAAACTTCAACTGTTTTCTTGAAAATTCGTCTTTTGGGCTACAAATTCATCATTTGGGTTTGAAAATGAATCTTTTTGGTAGAAAAATAATCTCTTATGGGTTAAATGAAATTTTTTGTTGGAATTCGATCATCTAGTTGAAATTTCATCGCGAAAAATTACCCTATTTTCCCTGTTTTCAGAGCATTTTGGTCATAAGTAATAATGATAATATTTCATCAACGCTATCTCGTTTTCTTTGAAGTATATTCTTCTGTGATGAGAAAATATAGAAAATACCCTTCTCTATTATAAAGAAATTCTCCTACATTTTGAATGCTATTCATATTTTCATATTATTTAACATTTTATAACTCAAGATTGTGTAATATATATATATATATATATATACCATTAAACCATTTCCCTTTCAGGGTAGGCGTGACACTACCCGATTCGGGTAGTGTTTCTAGGTTTTTCTTGTAGTTATAAATAACTACAAGTGTGGGCTCACCACACCCACGATGTGCCAACAGCACTCATGTCAGTATTCTTGAATGGTCACCCATCCAAGTACTAACCGCGTCCAACGCTGCTTAACTTCAGTGATCTGACGAGAACTGGGTTTTTCAGCGTGGTATGGCCGTTGGCCGTGTAATAATTCTTGGAAATTTCAACAACTTGAAATTAAAAAATATAAAAATCTCATTCCTTCCAAAATTGAAATTGTATTTGTACTGATTAAAAATTGAGTCTTTTTACCGTGCCGGATTTAATATCACAAGATGATTCATCACGTCCAGGGATGACCATAAAATTGCTGAAAAAAGTTTTCGCCAAATTTCTAAGGTCTTTTTCATTATTATCATAGTAATAGCATATATCAAAACGTGTATTTTGTGATGAAAGCGTACTGCCGGGGTAGTGTATGTAAAAGTCCATCTGGAAATAAATTAGAAATCATTATTATACAACAATACAGAAACAGAGACATTTTTTATATCTAGGAACGTTATCGAAATTCTGAAATAAATATATGAAATGTAATTGTTTAAAATATTTTTATACCGGCAGATAATAGTGACTCCAGCTATTAAATTTTGTTTTCCAAATCATACTGATATCTCTGGTATCCTGTATTATTCCTGTTTTGATATCTTCTGCTTGAAGGTATGTGTTTTCAGATTCCTTCCCATTTAGGTAGAAATAAGTTCTCGTTATATTAACTTTGAAGGCCATCTAGAAAAATTGTTTCTATTATCAGATACTTTCCGTTTTTATTTAATTTATACAATACTCACACTGAGGGCAAAATATGCCATCAAAAGTGAAATATTTTTAAACATATTTGAGATCTGGTACAGGAAATTCAAAAACTTGTAAAAACTGTGCTAAATATTTTTTTCTTGTGGGCTGCATACCCTATTGTGGAACAAAATAACCGGCTCCATTCTAATAACAAGCTCCATATCAGGTGCTGCAGTCGACAACGACCAATAATTGGTTTTAAAGTTCCGCATTTCACGTATTATCATAACTGATAAAAAGGAGAAGTTTATGTCATTTTAGATATGGAGCCGGCTATTTTGTTCCACAATAGGGTATAAAATCCACAAGAAAAAAATATTGAGCACAATTTTCAAAAGTTTTTGAAGTTCCGCCACCAGCTCTCAAATATGTTTAAAAATATTTTAATTTTGATGGCATATTTTGCCCTCAGTGTGAGTATTGTATATATTAAATGAAAACGGAAAGTATCTGATGATAGAAAGAATTTGTCTATATGGCGTTCAAAGTTAATATAAAGAGAACTGGTTATCGAGCCGCTTATTAAATAACCAGCTCGATATCAGGTGCTTCCGTCGACAACGACCAATAATTGGTTACAAAGTTGCGCATTTTACGTATTATCATAACTGATACAAAGTAGCAGTTTATGTAATGTTTAGGAAAACGTATGAAAGAAAAATAATATTTTAAATTAACACTCCGAAAATTATAAAATTAATAAAAATATTCTCTGATACAATTATTACATCTTCTTTTTTTTGGCAATAATTAAAGAAGAATAATAAAAGAAGAACTATGTAAAAATACTAAAGATCCAATAATAAAATATACAATATTATATTTATTATTCATCAATAATAAATATAAATCAGTAGACGAGAAAATGTGGGTGTGGGACGGGGAGAAAGAGTTGTTGAAGGAAATGCAGGGGAATTTGTTTCGTAGGAAGTAGGGGGGTGGGGGAAATGCAGGGTAGAGGAGTAGTGAAGGTGTTGTACTGGAATGTAGCAGGGGTAAAGAAGAAAGATGAGGAGTTCTGGGGGTATATCCAGGAATTTTATGTTGTGGGACTGATAGAGACGTGGGTAGAAAGAAAGGACTGGGATAGAATAGAGCCAAAGCTGCTAAGGGGGTATAGGTGGAGACTCCAGGAGGCGGTCAGAGTGAAGAAGAAAGGAAGGGCTAGTGGGGGAATTATAACGGGGGTTGGAGATGGATTAGAGCAGCGTTTCCCAAACTTTTTTCGCACTTTTCAGAAAGGGGCAGGGCCGCTACCCTACAATTTTTTCACAATGCTAGAATCCAAGTGGGATACTTTACTGCCGGTCTTGAGGATGGTTGCACGCTTCGCGCGACCTTCCCATTGTGACAATTAGAGCCGGTTGAATTTCCTGATATAATTTCAAGAAAATAAAAAAAAAGTTCATGAAAATCGGTTAATATCTTCAATCCCAGTTGAGAGTTCTTGTAATTTTGCATCCACTTAAAGATTTACTTCATTACTGAAAATATTAACCGATTTTTATAAACTTTTTTTTCATTTTCTTGAAATTATATCAGGAAATTGTTTCAGCTAATTAAAATTTAGTTGAGCCATGTCTTTATAATTTTAGTTATTGGAACAGGCCTTGATCTTATGACAATAAAAGGGTCATCATAGCAGGTACACGAAAGTAGTCGTCTGCTGACAGCGGGGGGGGGGGGGATTGCCGAGCTGCCAGGCCCGGGGAAGCATTCCCCTACGGCGGCTGCCCGGCCCGGGGTGCTTTCCCCTAACCGCGGTCGGGGACGTGACCGTCGGCAGTAGTTTGGGAATCGCTGAATTAGAGAAAGAAGTTCATAGAGAGGAAGAGGGAGAGGGAGTGAAAATGAGGGAAGTAAAGATAAGAGGGGTAACGTGTAAGTTTGTGACAGTGTACAATAAGGATGGGATGGAAGGAATTAAAGAAAGGGTGGCAGACTTGCTAGGTGAAAAAGGGGAGGGTATGGTGGTACTGGGTGGGGACTTTAATGCGAGGATGGGGAGGAACGGGGGCCTTCACAGGGAAGGGGAAAGCTTCGAAAGGAAATCGAAGGATAAGATAATCAATAAGCAGGGGGAAATTCTAAGGGACTGGACGAAGGATAGAGGCTGGGCCGTGGCGAATGATATGGCAACTGGGGACGAAGTGGGAGAATACACATATGTAAGTAATTTGGGGGGACTATGTGATCATGAATATGCAAGGGTGGGAGGAGACGGACAAATTCACAGTAGAGGGGAGGGTGGGATCAGACCAACAACTATTATTACTGTGGATAAGAGGGGAGGATAGCGGAAGGCAAGGTGGGGAAGAAGTCTCGAGAGGGGAGAGGGTGACCTGAACGAGGGAGGCGATAGAGAAGTATCAGGACCAGTTGAGAAAGGTACACTTTGAAGGGGAGTTGGTGGAAGAGATATGGGAGGATCTGGAAGAGAAGGTGAAAGGGTGTGTGCAAAAGAAGGTATTTAGAAAGAAGAAAGGAAGGGTGAAGCCGTGATGGGATAGGGAATGTGAAAATATGAAAAGGAAGGTGAAGAGGAAGTACAAGAAGTGGAAAGAGGGTAATGCCAAAAGGGAGGAGCACGTAGAAATGGTTTAGATTGATGTGTAAGGAGAAAGAACAGAAAAAGGAGAAAGATCTGGAAGAGGAGTTAGGAAATTTTAAGACAGAGGGTGACGTCTGGACGATAATAAATAGGTTCAGGAAGCGTAGAGTGGGGGTAAGCTAGAAGATAGGGAGTGAGGAGTGGAGGAAGTTTTTTGAAGAATCATTTCAAGGCTTAGATTCAAGCAAGAGGGATGGTGGGAGTGGAAGAACGGGGGAGGCAGAGATGAAGGAGTTGAATGACAAGGTGATAGAGGAACAGATAAGGAAGTTAAGAAGGTCAAGAGCAGCATAGCTGGACGGAGTAGAGAACGAAGCATGGCTGTTTAGTACACAAGAGGTTAGGGAGAGGCTGAAGGAGGTAGTGAAGAAAGTATGGAGGGGGAGGGATTCCCAGGAGGGTGAAGAGAAAAGTTAATAGTGCCACTGTATAAGAAAGGAGATAGGGATAGACAGAAAAATTATAGAGGGATTACGCTAATGAATACGGCGTATAAAGTATACGCGATGGTGGTGGCGGAGAGGCTGCGGAAGGATGTCGAGGGGAAAGGAATATTGCCGGTGACGCAGGTGGGCTTTAGGGCTAGTAGGAGTACTATTGACAATATCTACGTTCTGCAGCACGTGGTGGATAGAGAATTAGCGAAGAAGGGGTCGTGAGTGTACGCGTTTTTTGTGGATCTCAAAGGCGCGTTTCCTTCGGTGGATAGGGGGAGGTTGTGGGAGGCATTGGAGGATAGGGGAGTGGAGAAAGGCCTGATCGAGAGGGAATTTCGGAGGGATTCTGGATTGATAGGGGGTTAAGGCAAGGGTGTACGCTTAGCCCAACAGGTTAGAGCTAAATGCGAAAAAGCCCAAGGTTAAGGTGTTCATCAAAGGAGGGGGAAGGGATAAGGGAGGGGAGTGGAAGTGGAAGAGAAAGGTGGTGCGAGAGGTGAAAGAGTTTGTGTACCTGGGCTTCTTGTTTCGGAGAAATAGGGAAGTGGATGGTAACATAAAAGAGAGAGTGAAGAGGGCAAATGTGGTGATGAGGCAGGTGTGGGGTTTGGGAAAGAAGTTATTCGCAGATGATTTTGGAAGGAGAATGAAATTGTTCGACTCACTAGTGATGAGTGTGCTATTGTATGAAGTAGAGGTGTATGGGTGGAAGGAAAGTGAAGAGGTAAATAGGACACAGGAGAGGTATGTGAAGTGGACACTGGGGTTGGCAAGGAACTGGTTAGGGAGTGTTAGTGGAAGCAGGAGAACAGGAGAGGGGGTGGGAAGATGGAGGTTGAAAGGGAAAGGTACTTTAGAACGAATGGACTGCAGATGGATGAAGTGAGAAGGATGCACGAGGAAGAAAGGAAGGTATATGAGTTGGTTAAGGAAAGCGGCATGGAGAGAGCGAAGACAGCAGCGGAAGAGAGAATAAGAGATTCAAGGTGTAACGGGAACTATGTGTGGATTATGTAAAGGGCGAGAGCGCAATATTTATGTGAGAAAGGAGAGAAAGGAAGTCAGGAGCTTATAGCGAGGATGAGATGTGGGTGCATGGAGGGTTTTCAGGTTCTGGCTCTCTAGGGAGAAGAGGATGTGTAAACTTTGTGGGAAGGGGGATTCAAGAGTGGAGCACTGGTTAGAGAACTGCGTTGAGGTGGAAAGGAGTGGGATAAGCATGATGGTATTGATGGATGAGAGGGCGGACAAAAGGGCAGTAGCATGAGTGAAGGGAGTGTTGGGTGAGATGATGAAGAAGAGAAGAAAGGAGGAAGAGGAATGGAGAAGGAAAGATTGTAAATAGGAGAGGAAGTAGATATAAGTAATCTGTAAATATTGTAAATAGTACATAAGTAGTAGGTATTAGCCGCGGAAGCAGAGTTTGGCAATGCGAGGCAATGCGAAAAGTAGGGACATGCGAGCGTGGCGAGGCGAAGCGAGGAAGGTAAGACGATAAGAGCGTGAACCTGAATAGTAATGTGACGCAATCTATATAGATACTTCCGATCAGTGCTATCTAAGTAATTAGAGCTACGGTTATCAAGCGAATTGTATTTATTTTTCTTCACTCAGAAATAAATCGAAATATTCAATAATTTATAAAAAGCATATTACTTCGAAAAATATACTTTTAATTTCAATGAATAGTTGTATTAATACGAAGCTGCAAAATATAAAATACTGCAATATACTACTACAATAAGGCCATGCGATATTTACTCAGGTCATACGATTCCTACTATATCGAGATTTTTTTTACAATAACTTACGTCCACGCGGATTGAGATATCGAATTTCCCATTCATGAAAATGAATAAAAGGCGTTACAGAACGTTTTTATACCACTAAATTTTTTAAATTACAAACACTGTTTTATTTTAGAATTTTTGGATTTTTTTTGTGATTCTAAAAATTTATCAGTTTACAAACGTTCCTTAGTTCCTTTTATTTAATTTCCCAAATACGAAATTGCTGTATTTCATAGTATTTACCCTGGTGAAAAAATTTTCTACAAGAATGTGCAGCATTTCTATAACCAATTTTTTGTTAAAACATATACTTTTTTGTAAAAAATGTACAAAATTTAACAAGAACATACAGTCAAATACAAAAAGCTAATTTTTTCTTGTACTTCCTTGTAGGAAAGTGAAAAAAATTAACAATAAAGTACAAGTTTCTACAATTCAAAAATTTGTATAACTTATTATTTTTTATATTTTGTTGTAAAAATCTACAAGCTATTACAGAAAACTACAGAATTTTACATTTTTTTTCAATTTGGGTGTTTGTCCTATTCGAATATTGTTTCAATCTAAAATATTCCGTTTTTAGCCACTAAATTTTAAATTTTTAAATTAAAGATGGCATTTTTTTGAATATTCAGCAAAAATTTACTTTTTATTTGAAATGAGTAATTATAAATCGAATATTGATAACTAAACAATTTGAAATAAAAAGCCTTGAATCCTTAACATTTCAGAGTGTTAAATTTAAACTTTGAACGTTACAATTTTAATTGTTCTATTTAACAAATTTTTAATACGTAAGCGAAATTATTGAATTTTGATGCATGAATAACAATTGAACAATTCTCAACTTGCCAAAAATTTGAGTTCGTTTGAGAGATATTTACAAGTTTTGAGAAGATCCAAACTGAAGTTAAAACAGGAAAAGATTTCGAAAAATAAGAAACTAAATTTAGATTTTTGATGATTTCAAAATAAAATTTCTAAGCTTTTTGAGGATCTTTGAAGCTTTTGAAGAAGTAAAAAAAATTCTCAAGTTTGATTCAAAAATGCAAAACAATTTTTTATTTTGAAAAATCAATTTTACAGGATATTTGAAAAGATTTAAAAAAAAATTTGGTTGATGAATGACAATTGAAAAATTATTAATTTGGAAAATATTCGAGTAAGTTTAAAATATATTCAGAAGTTTTCAAAAGATTTCAAAATAATTTAAAACGTTAAAAGATTTGAAGAAATTTGAAACACAATGTAGATTGTTGAAGATTTCGAACACAAAATTATAAGCATTTTGAGCATTTTTGAAGGTTTTAAATGAATGAAAAATTTGTATAAAAATGAGGTTTTTTGGTGTTCAGTAACGATTATTCATTATTGTCTTTTAATATTCTACCATTCCTTTAAAGTTTAAACATGAAAGCTTTGTTTGTAATAGCGATCATGTACAGATCTTAATTTAGAATTAGCTCATTACAATATTCGAAATATTTGTCATCCTAGGTCGAAAAACAACAACTTTTGGGCTGCAAGACCTGTAAATTCTTGTAGATTCTTGTAGCTGTAAATTCTTGTAGATGTAATTTGTTGTAAATTCTGGTGGAAAATTGAAATTACAATAAAATACAGCAATGTACAAAAAATACAAAAAAAAGTACCAACTTCGTCTCAATAATAGGAAAAAGTTCTACTTTCCTGTAATTTTGGTTGTTATTTATTGTATTCATTTGTAGATTCTTGTAAAAAATGTTGTAGTCACGACGGTACGCGCCACTTTCGTTATCAATAGCCTCTATCATGCTATTTTAAATACCTCCGCTGGAATAGTGGCTACTTGCAATCTGCTACATACGAAACGTCAGTTTATTCTTTGCCATTCGTATTATCTTCTTGAAAATCATATTCCTTGCAAAAAACATAATAAGTCAACCCACTTATAGACCCTTTTATTTTGCTCAAAACGCATGTAATAATGTTTCAATTTATCATGCATGGCTTCAAGGAATATGTTGATATTCAATCCCAATCCTAAAGACACTTGTTCACACATTGATGTACGCTGTTGCATCATCTGACATGAATGCTTTTGTACAAATTTTGATCTACCTTTGCTTTGACTGCTTCAAATATTCGGTCACGCAACATAATCCCCTCTATTAGTGATACAGAATGCTATTGAACATCCAACTCTGAATTCATCCACACACTAATTTGGTTCGTTGGAAGTCTTGGTCGGTATTCTTGTGGCTGTGTATTTTTTTGATATCTCCTGTTGATACGGCGTCATTATAACGATCATGAAATCATCCTCTCTGAAAGAGCTGCCTTCCTTACATCGTTTCCTTGGTCCCATCATTTTCTTCGCGTCCTTCTTTGCTTCTGCTTTCTTCATCTGCACACTCTGTATTCTTTCACTTCTTTAAATAATTCTTACTTTTCCTTGACTTATTAATATTCTGGGATTATATAAAACAACACTGGAGAGATATCCCCGAGAGCAAGCTGTTCCTGCATCCACATATCGGAGCTAAAGGCATCATTTTTATGTGCAATGCAGCGTGTACCCACCTAGAAACTCTACCCGAACCAAAACTAAAAA
>CAKNYM010032124.1:0-33647 GCA_932195095.1 Andricus curvator
GTAGATGAGGCAATGAACTTTCGAGTTCGAGCTGCTAATCTATAATATAATAATAAT
Source organism: Andricus curvator (assembly GCA_932195095.1). NCBI lineage: Eukaryota > Metazoa > Arthropoda > Insecta > Hymenoptera > Cynipidae > Andricus > Andricus curvator. The sequence continues at coordinate 58 of CAKNYM010032124.1, forward strand.
ACCATAAAAAGTGGACCCTTTCCTTGCGGAATGTTACATATACAAATAGTATGATCATTCTGCATTAAATGAATCAACTTTTTCTAAAGAATCGGCGATGGGTGACAGAAAAGATAAGTCCAGGATTTTAGTTCGTCATTCGGCTATATTTTACATTTTATTATCATTCGAATTTTTTATTTATACGATTGGGCGTTGCTGTACGCAGAAAAAAGTGTCTGCTAATCTTACAGAATAGTGAAAGCATGCGTTTTTCCGTAATGTTTACAGTAAATCCTGTTTGATATACCGAAAATTCTTGTAAGATTCACAAAAAATCCTGTATGATTTACCAAACAATCTGTTTGCTTTACCGTAAATTCTTGTAGATTTACAGAAAAAAACTGATGTCCTTACTTATGTCCGCAAGATCTACATCAAAATATATGCTGTCACTATTTTAATAAAAAGGACCCCTATGACAATGTAACAGTAGCAGATTTTCTTTGAAGGTGTCGATATCAAAAACACTTCCTTTATATCTTTATATGCTTTATATATATATATATATATATATATATATATATATATGTATATATATGCTTTATATCTTAAAAACTGCAACAATTTGATTTAGTACCAACCACTGTTTGTTTTCAAACCACACTTTGATGAGTAATAACTCTCCACAAATAGTTTTCAAAGTGTATTGACGTTTTTTGATCGTGGCACTGTCATTATCGTCGAAGAAATTGACTAGGCATCGGATTTCGAGTTAACTTGAACTCAATTAAGGGTGTCAGCGATGATGACGTTGGAGTGGTAGACTGTGATGCTGTTGATGTAAGAGGGTCACCGGATGTGAATGGATGGCTTGAAAACCTCTGGGTGGTGAACCCGGTCTCGGCAAGCGTAAGGTGGTATCCGGAATTGGCGAGGGTGTTTCATCTCCCAAGACGTCGATTTCATCATCATCTGAGTCAACAACCGCGTCGCTGCTGGCTCGAGATTCCCGACCACCCGACAGAGAAAAATCGACTGGATGTTCTGGCAACAAACAAATTTTTAATATATTTTAATGTTTGATGATTGATGATGATTTGTTGTTTTTCTCAAAAATCGTTTAGATGTGAATTTGTTTACAATTCTGCTTATATTTAGAAAAAAAATTGTATACGTAGAATTAATTGAAATACATCCTTGTTTAACACAAAATATTAACGTTGATTCATTATAAATATCGTGAGAATACAAAAAGAATTTTTAAAGTTTTTAAAGTTTTTATCACAGTATTAGCTTATAATTATATTATACCTTATATTATACCAGGCCCTGTAAACCGAATTTTTTCAAACAGGGGGTGGTATTTAGTGAATGAAATCAGATAGAACGTTTATAGCTATCTCCATATAAAAGTTTTAATCTTTAAACATGTTTAATTTTTCCATTTTACCGTCCATAAGTATTTTTTTGAATATTAGAAATCTAGCTACAAAATAAGTACTAAATTTGCTAATTTTAACAAGATGCATCGATTGATGTATTTAGAAACATTCTATGATCAAATGAAGTTATGATATGTGCAGATTTATACATTTTTCTAGTGTAAGTATTGTAAGAAAAAAACTTTCTTATTTTGGGAATATAGCAATATTATAAGTACTAAATTTATGTGTTATGAAAAGACAAATCGACTAACGTATTTGACAGGTCTGTGTAGACAAAAAAATATAATGTATACAGATTTGTCAACGTTTTTGACATTTATAAGAGAAAAAGATTTTCAGTTTTTAAAATACACCATTATATTGAACTAGATAAAAACATTCTATGATCTATAAACAAGAAACAATAATAAGCAACAATAAATAATAAAAAAGCGCAGGCGAAATCGCCCTTTTCATCCCCTCAGACTACTTTTACAATTCAAAATCCTCTTTTCCATAAGTAACATAAGTTGCTTTCGCCTTGGAAAAAGTCTAAGAAAATAACTCAACCAGGAAAGGTAAGGATGTGATTGCTTAAAAACTAATTCCCGTCATCAAATTATCATTGAATCGGACTCCAACCAAGGAAAAAAGAATCAGTTGAATGTAAAATATTTTAATCTGTAAATTTAAGAATGCCGATTTACGCGAAAAGCGGTCTATCGGTTCGTAGAATTTTTGATCGGTCTCACAAATTTAATCATTTAAATCGGACATCATATAGCCACCATTGATTTAGAAAAATTCCGTTGAATTATTTTTCTTTTTGTTTTTAATCAGAACTATCGGAACTATATTTAGCGGCTGAATTTCTTATATTTCAGAGAACTCAGCCAGTAAATGTCTTTCGGATTAAAAAACTGAAAAATAAAATGAGATTTTCCTGAATTGGTGATTGGTGATTCCTGAATTGGCCGATTGAAATGATTACAATTCGCGTGAATCGGCATTCTTAAATTCTCTGATTTAAATAATTTCCATTCAATCGATTCTTGTTTCCTGGGAATCCAGCAGCCCCTCGATGAACGTTTAGCCAATGGAGAAAGGAATATTCGAATATTTCACAAAAAACGGAACTCCAACCATAATCACCATCTCGATAAAATGAACAAGTGAAATGTCTACTAACAAAACCCTAGAGGTATTAACACAAAGCTTAATTATTTAGACTGAGACCTGGTTCAGGCTAAGGTTTCGCTATCCAAATTTTTCAATACCATTCTATGCTGTATATTTAGGGATGATTTGTATAAATAGAATATGAAGTACTGCTTTAACAGCTATTGGGATGAAATTATCCTTGCAGAACTATAGATGTCTCCTCAATATCTAGATCAGTTCCCGTAGTGAATACTGTTGGAGTAAAAGTGCGTATAGATAATATATAGTATTTGCCCTTATATTTGTAGTTGTTTATATACACATGCCTCAATACTTCATGGACTACTTCTAGAATTATTTGAAGAACTCTTAAACTCATTATAATTGCACATCATCCTACTCTTGACTTACACGAAGCATTAAAATCTAGAAGTGTTACATTAGAACTTAAACCGGTGCAACTGGAATGAACTCCACATTCTCTTGTATGACACTGATAAACCATCGATAAAAACTGTTATTTTAACTATAAAATTCAACTGTTTTTGTAGAAAATTTGTCGTTTTGTCTTGAAAATTTAATAACTTGGTAAAAAATTAAACTATTTGATAATTCGCTTGTTTGACTTGAAAATTCAACCATATCGTTGAAAATTCATGTATTTTATTAAATATTCGTCTTTTTTGGTAGAACATTAATCTTTCTGGTGGAAAAATCATCTTCTTTGGTTGAAAATTCAACTATTCGGTGAAAAAGTAATGTATTTTGTTAAAAATTCGCCTTCTTGCTTAAGGATTCAACTATTTTGTTAAAAATTTGTATTTTTTGGTTGAAATCGACTGACTGAAACTTGTTTTTTTTTGTCGAAAATTATTTTTTAAACTGAAAATTTGACGATTTCATGTTTTGGTTGAGAATATATCTTGTTCAGTCGAAAATTCATCTTTTCCGTTTTAAAAGTCAACTGTTCTCTGATAAATTCGTCTTTTTAGCTTGAAAACTTAATTCTTTTGCTTAAAATTCATCTTTTTGAATAGAAAATTAATCTTTTTTATTGAAAATGTACCTATTTGGTTAAGGATTCAACTATTTTGTTAAAAATTCGTCTTTTTTCGTTGAATTCAACTGGATGAAAACTCCTTTTGTTTGTAATTTTTAAATTGAAAATTCAACTGTTTTGCCGAAAATTCGTCCTTTTTGATTGAAAATTGATCTTTTATGGTAGAAAAGTCATCTTTCTTGGCTGAAAATGAACTTTTTTGTTTAAAATGCAATCGATCAAATTCTTCTTTAGAAACAATTTGTATCAGTTCGCTGTGGAAAAAAATTTGTTCAAAAATCATTATGATTTATTATTGGAATGGTATTTGGCAACAAAAAAATGACGTAAATTGAAAGTGGATAAACAAATTTTTAAGTTATAAAAAATACTTTATCTCTAAACCTCCGGACAGATCAATAGACATAGCACTGAACGAGATAATATTGGGAGGAGATGATTAAATCAACAGATAATTGTCAATAAAAAAGGATCTGATTTTTCAGTTGTTGAAAATAATTTGTTCAAATCTGTGAGGTACGATAAGAACTAATTGTGCTATTCAGTTCTACGGGAAAAATTGTATAGTAATTTTTTCCATACAATCGAATTCCATATCCAGTTTTTCAATAGCTCACAGATGTAAACAAATTGTTTATACAATTTTTCATAAAAAATTGAAAAATAAAATTCTTTTTTCATGAAAAATCATCTTTGGATCAAATTCTCTCATCCAAATAATAACTTCTATGCTATTTCCATTGGCCTGCCCATGGACTTTAATAGATTAAAAAATAGTTCGTAACTATATAAATTATTTATGTATTTTTAATTCATAGAGTTTTTCGTTACCTACCGAGCATTTTACAATTACATTTTATTTTATTTATCTATAATATTTTTATCTATATTTGTATCTACTGTAATGAGAATAGTTTTGATACAGAACCCGTGTACCATCTTTTAGTAGAATGTCAATTTTGTAAAACTGTAAGATTTTCATGTATAAGCGAAAGTAGGGATATGTGTGACATAAGGAATGCCTAGCTGAATATCTAGATAACCCTGAAAAAAATTCTGTCAAAAAAATTATTATGTTTGTTAGTAAGTTTCAGGGATGAGCAACAGGTACATTATAATTAATTATATAGTTAAAGGTTTTTTGATTCCACACTAAAAATTGGGGTATCAAATTGTTGCAGCTATTTTGATCTATAATTCAACTCAATATGATTCGCTGTAGAGGATCAATGAAAATTAGGGAGAACAACTTCAAGACGTATTAGCATCAGTATATAAAACAGAATGACAGTTGATGATTTTCGAAAAAAATTCCTTTCTGCCAAATTCAAGTTCTGCAAATCGATAATCTATCCTTGATCGAATTTGCTGACATTTGTAAACAAACATCCACAACCTCAGTAATCATAAACTTAAATAAACGGAGCTAAGTAAATGATTTTTTTTCAAAATTTGATTAACAATTTAATTTTAAACGTTCGTCCACAATTGATCATCATTCAGGTGAGAGGTTTAAATAATTTTAAAATGTTTTGAGTAGTTGAAATTTTAGGACAGATAATTGATCTCGAAATTTGAATCAAATTGATCATGAATATAGGTATCAAAACTTTGCATCCTTTTGATCCATTTGCCGCATCAACTTGATACCTGGTAGTTTTGTGTGTTGCTTTATCTCCACTGGTGTAATGTTTACCATCAACCTTTAACTTTAGTTTTTTGTTTTTATTTAGTGGAATAATAGTTAGTTTTAGAATTGAACTGTAATCCATTTGTATGAATCAGATGATTCTTAAACAAATAAAACACTACTACTACTACAAAAATACACTTTAATACATATATATGTGAATAAATTATTTATAAAAATTGAGTAAAATGTTGAATAAAATTCTTATGTTGTTTAATTTTAGTCTATTTTCATTGATTCTGAACAACGAGTTTATTTAAGTAATTGGTTTAGATATAAAAATGCATATTGCTGAATGTGGCCAAAAGAAGACAATTCCCTATGGATAACTTGATGTCCAGACTTTGTGAAAGAAAGACAGTAGGTACTACTAAGAATTCCTTTCCACCGAAAATGTAAACTTCAACGTTTATTTATTGTGAGAGGTGTTCGTCTTTGTAATAAATTACCGTCTAGTTTAGGGTATGCTCCGCCACGATATCACTTGAAGCATGACCTTTTAAAACATCTATATCAAATCAGTAATACTACTACTTTAGCATTGCTTGTTATTTACTTATTCTCAATCATATTATTTTTAAAGATTATTTCTTTCACGGTTTGTTTCTTCTTCGATACAGCCTCTATATGATTCGAGACTACCAGCAATATATTTTATTTTATTTTATCTTAATTTATTCATCCTTTACAACTCTTTACTAATTCTACCATACATTCAACATTAATCGATCAGTGCTTGTAATTAATTATATTTTTTATGTATACTCTGTTCCTTAGAGGGCTAATTATTTCTGTGACCAGGCACAGGGCTGCTTTTCCGGCCTCCTCCCACGAGACGCCGAAAAGTAGTATGGGTTTGACCAATATTATTTCTCAGTCCAGTAACAGGGGTGCTTTCCCCTCACCCCACGAGACTTTAGAAAGGGGTAGGGATCAAAAAAACACTATTTCTATTGTATCTCCAGTCAAAGAGGCGCCTTCCCGCCCTCCACGAGACTTTAGAAGGGGGTAGGATTTGTAAAAAATACTTGTTCGATGTCCAGTCACAGGCGTGCCTTCTCGCCCCTACGAGACGCTGGAAAGGGGTGAAGGTTTGACCACCATTCTTTCTGTGACCAGCCAAAGGAGTACCTTCTTGCACCCATGAGCCGTTGAAAAGGAGTAGGGGTTTAAACAACACTATTTCTGTGACCAGTCATGGGGGTGCCTCTCCCGCGACACGTTGAAAAGAGGTAGGGATTTAACCAACACAATTTTTGTGACCAGTCAAAGAAGTGCGTTCCAGCCCCCACAAGACGTTGAAAAAGAGTAGGGGTGTGACCAACATTATATCTGTGATCAGACAAAGGGGTACCTTACCGTCCCCCATAAGACGCTGGAAATGTGTAGGGGTTTAAACAACACTATTTCTGTGGCCAGTCATAGGGGTGCCTTCCCGCCCCTACGAGACGTTGGAAAGAGGTAGGGATTTGACCAACATTATTTTTTTGACCAGTCAAAGAAGTGCGTTCCTACTCCCACGAGTCATTGGAAAATGGTAGGGTTGTGACCTACATTATATATGTGACCAGACAAAGGGGTTCCTTTCTGTCCGCCATGAGACTTTGTAAAGAGGCAGGGGTTTAAACAACACCATTTCTGTGACCAGTCACAGGTCCTGGTTACACCGGCGAGCTTATAGTAGGCCGCCTTACAATAAACTAGCTTAAATGAGAGTTGCCAGATTCGCGTCGGCACACGGAAAAAATTTATCCGTGAAGAAGTCACGAACTTGTAGCTAGGTCTCGGATACAAGATAAAAAAATGAAACATTAAATCCTTATTTCTATGAGAAATATATGGATAAATTTCGAAGTTTCTTACGAACAGTTCGAATTTCCTACGAACAGTTCCTGAAAATTTCAGACTGAAATAAAAAGAGGAAAAATTTTATTTGTGCGATTTAATTTTATATTAATTTATAAATTCGCAACTCAGAAGATTCGAACCTCAAAGACTGCTGACTCACCAGTTTCTAAACATAAACCAGGAGTGCGTAAACACGCGCAGCCATCGAGGCCAAACAAAATAGGTATTATAAAACTTCTAGCCACTCATCCGACGAGCTCGAGATACACATACGAGCGCACACACGCACCGCGCGTGTGTGCGTGGGCCACGTACAAGGAGACTTAGTTTCGAGTTCCCAGATTTGTCGGGCAAGCTCGTGAGTGCTCTGAGAATCTTTTCCCAATCACTCGTAATATTTTTGTAATTATTCACGTAAAAAAAAAGTGATGAACCGTTTTAGAATTTTCACATCGAGTTCGTCAATCTTTCTCAAAGTTCGTAGGTTATTTACGAAAATACATAAATATCCGATGAATTTTTCTCATATCCGAGACCTAGCTACTAGTTCGTGACTTTTTTACGGATAAATGTTTTCCGTGCACAGAAGCCGCAGGGACTCCACGTGCTCGCCGTTGTAACCAGACCCACAGGTCACTAGAAAAAGCGTTACATAGTGGAGGGGGGGGGGGGGGGGTAAAATGGTCGGGAAATTGCGTTACGTAATTTATGGATGGACCCTTATAGATAAACCATATGAAGATTCGCGACAGCGAATCACCGCGAAGTACTTAAAAAAAGGACAAAAAGATTCTAAATACCCCTACAAAAAAATTTGCCATGAAGGACTAAATATGAAACAGAAAAAAATCGCTATCGAGAATTATGTATTATCTGTAAAATAAACGATTTTGAACACTAAAAGTGAAATATCTCAGTCACAATTTATCAGACATCCTATAACCAAACTGTCCGAACTTGGAAGGTAATAGAACCCACCAAAGTATAAAGGTTATCTATCATAAGTTGAGAAGATATTGATTGATGATTGACGAAATACGCTATAGTCGAATTAAAAAAAAACAGCTATACAAAAAGTTGTCTGCAGGATATAATTTTATTTAAAACGTTAATTTTGAAATGCAGACCAATATACAGCTTACACGCTCTTACCAAATAAACCCAAACTTTTTAAAGAAATATGTCATCATATTCTCAAACTAATTTTGTTGAACTTGAAATATATTGATTTATCATGAAAATTTTTCCCTTTTTAGTCATTTGTTTGTGATTAATAACATGCAGAGTGTAAACTAGGGTGGTCAAAAAATTCGACTTTCGATTTTTGGTGATCAATCCCCCCTATTTTTTTCGTTTTTCGGAATAAGAAAATCCGTCACATTTTGCCTTTTTTTTTAACGTTAACCCGCGCCCCTGGGCTCTTGAAATTAACATGAGGTTTGAAATGGGAAAGCTCGGTTTTAGAAAAAATTGAAAAAAGTATTACATGTTATAAACTTTTTGTGAATTAAAGTATGGTCACCTCTTGAAGAATGTTCAAGGAATAATTTCCTTTTACTTTCCTTAACATTTATTGTGCCCGGAAAATGCCCCAAAAATGCAAAATAGCAGTTAGTAAATAAATAATTTTTAATCGACGAATAAAGAGTTTCAAAGACTTTTAAAAATAATTTCGAATTGTTTAAACAATTTTCATTTGTTGAAACAATTTTCTTCCTTGTACATCGTAAAAAGTTATTCTTTTCTGCAATTAGTGTCTCAATTAACGAACGTTAAGAGTAATACAAGGAACTCTTGCTTACTTCAAGACGCACTTATTTCAAGGCTTACCTATTTTAAGTACCCCATGATGGGATATTTCAAATTGCGCAGTTCCGTCACCTCCCATCACGGTTCTTATGAGGTCACGCACGCGTCAGTGGCTAACCAATTAAAAAGAGGCCGGAAGAGCGGGAAGCCCACTTTGGTTTGAATTGAGTATTTTAGCATGACGTCATGGGAATGCATACGAGTATCAGATCGATTTGATCAGAATCGGGTACTCTAACCTCGAATTTTGGATAGTTGATCGTATTTCGTGAAACTATAAGGTCTTCAACCGATAAAAAGGTGAAACGGAATTGCGCAAATGCATTCCACACTTGAAAAATATTACTATTCAGTCCTATGTCAAGATGTACCAACTATGCTAACCTTCCTGACATTTCCACCTATCCTATCATGACTGTGACGATATGCTTAAATTCTTCATGTGCAAAGGCAAGGACGCACACATGCTTACAGCGCGCGCATCGATGCAAGGCCGGGCAGCCAATGAATGTCGCTGGAGAAAATCACCCCAGGATTACCCAACTGTATTTGTTGGTCTATGTCGCTTATTATTCAGTATTTCCTTATTTCGAAAGTATACCCTATATTGTTTAACAATTGAATTTAATTGCTCTAAGAGAAGTATAGTCCCTTTTTTTAAATCCCTTCTCTGTTCTGTTTCATTTATATCTACTTCTGGAAAGAACTACATGCAAATTATTCTCAATTCACAGATTCCATTAATCTACTAGAGTGATTTAAGGGGAAAAAGGACTATACTTAGAGCAACTGAATTTAATCATTTAAACAAATTATTATTGTTTAAACAATATATGGTATACGTTCTAAGATAATGTAATACTGAATAATAATGAGCGACATAGTGTAAGAGATTCGAAAAACTAGACTGTTCTCCACCTTCATTGTGAAAAGGGGAAAGTGAATGATTATTAATTGTTAAAATAATTGCTAAATATTTTTAAAAAAAGATTACTCTTTAAATTCCTTAATTGTGTCATTAGTAGAAAAGAAAGTTTTTTGTGCGTTTGTTGACCTAGAAAAAGCATTTGACAAGGTGAATAGAAGTAAACTTTGGGAAGTCCTTAAAGAGTACGGAGTCAGTGAATGGCTCCTAAAAGCAATAAAAACAATATATGAAGGTAACAAAGCGAGTGTAAGAGTTAATGGGAAACTGAGTGACTGTTTCAATATTATGCAAGGCGTTAGGCAAGGATGCGTTATGTCTTTATGGCTATTTATTATATTCGTGGACAAGTGTCTAAGAATGGCCCTCTCTGACGAAAAAGGTGTGAATCTCGGGACCGTGAGGTTGTGTGGGTTAGCGTTCGCAGATGATAAGGTTGTTATGGCAGAGTTAATCGAAGACTTGCAAAGAATGTTGAGCAAACTGAATACAAGTATGAAGAACATGGGGCTCAAAATTAACGTAAATAAAACAAAAATCATAGTGTTTGAAGGAAAAGGTGATAAAACAATGTGCAACATTGTCCTAAACGATGAGAGATTAGAACAAGTTGATAAGTACATATATCTATGTAGCCAATTCACTAGTGACGGGAAGATAGATGGGGAGTTAGATAGGTGCATAAATAAGGGTAAGCAAGTTATCGGTAGAGCAGGGTCCATTCTCAGAAATAAAAACATATCAAAAAAAGCTAAAATGGCCATACATAATTCTATATTCGTACCGACTGTACTATACGGTAGCGAGACATGGACCTGTCAAGAGAAGGACAGGAGTAAAATTAACGCGATTGGCATGAAACCTATGCGCACAATTTGCGGGAAACACAGAATGAGAACCGAAATAATCCTCAAAGAATGTGGCGCAAAAGAGACAATAGTTGACACATGGGAAAGAAATCAGTTAGGATGGTTCGGACATGTTGAAAGAATGAAAGATGAACGTCTAACGAAACAAGTGCATAAAGGTAAATTAAATGGCAGTATGCCCAGAGGCAGACCGCGGAAAGAATGGTTAGAATGTGTGAATGAGACCTTAACCCGAAAAGACATCAGAAGTCATAGAAACAGGAGAGCTTGCATGAAAAAATGCATGGACGTGAAGGAAGCTAGAGAAGTATGCCAGGACAGAAAAGTGTGGCGACAAATAGTTTATGAAGAGAATGTGAGTAGAGTGAATGACGCCTGAAACAAAAGACCTCGGATACTAATGGGCCCGAGTGGGGAACCTCACATAACAACCTTGTGAAGCTCTTCATTTGGGGTGATCGCTAGAAAGATTTATTAGCAACCTGGGTCGGATCAATCTAAAAAATCTATACCTCCTTCCCAACACTACTATTTTCCAACCGAGTGAGTCACGCCTACCCCGAAAGGGAAATGGCTTAATGGTATGATAATAATAATTACAGAAAAGAATAACTTTTCACGATGTACAGGGGAAAAAATTGTTTAAACAAATCTAATCCATAAAAATTTTATTATAAGTATTCCTTTTTTTCTAGTTTTTCGAATACCGAGCTTTTCCCATTTAAAACCCCATGATAATTTCAAAAGACCGCGGAAACGGGTTAACGTTGAAAAAAAAAAGGAAAAAGATTGCGGATTTTCTTTTTCCGGAAAACGAACAAATTGGGGCTGATGCATCTGCCGCCAAAACCACTGGATTGATTTCGATGAAAATGTGCATAAATGTAGTAGATAATGTGTAAATATGCCGCTTCTTCAGGAGAAATTGATCAATAATTAATCATACTTTGGATTTAAATTTCAATTTATAAAAAAATGTACTATTTTTAACACGCAGACGCACCTATAGCTAAAACTAATCGAACCATTTCGAAAATATTTTGCATAAATATAATAAATAAGGTGTATATATGCCACTTTTTCAGAAGAAATTGAACCATAAACATATCATGGAGTTAAATTCAAATTTATCAAAAAAATTACTATTTTTAACATGCATACGCACCGAAAGCCAAAACCAATCGACCGATGTCGATGAAAATTTGCATAAATATAGTAAAAAAGGTGTATATATGCCGCTTTTATTGTGTTCCTTCCTGATAGTGTCTATTTTTAACGAAAAAATCCGGCTATTTGTACACAGAAAAAAGTGGGGTTTCTATTAGAACCAATTTTTGGTTCCAAAGGAGCTGCAACAAAAAGGAACCTCTCTTGCTGAAAAGGAATCCACAATGATAAATGGTTTCTAAATGAACCCAAAGTGTGGATTCAAATGGTTCTAATAAAGCCTTTTTGTCACTTATGCCTTGACTCACTTCGAAGATTTTACAAGTTAATGCTGCACATTTTGCTTTATAATTCGAATTAAATAATATTGCACTGGGAAAAATTTAATGAAGAAACTAAAATCATAGACATTAGTCATTCTTGAAAGGAAGATATCGCACATGAAATGTGACAGTTTTTAAGGTTATGTTGAAAATCCGATGTTTGCCACTGCGCATGTACAAGAAGCGCGGGACTATTCAAAACGATATAATATACATTGCAATATTAGGTTAATATTAAATTTTTTCAAGAAGCTAGGTATTTCTTTAATTCAATTTAATTTGTTTTAAAGAAGAATAAAAAACTTTTGTTAATATTTATCTTTATGTCTATTCATAGTATTTCATGATTTCAAATAGGCCTGCGCTTTTCGGCACATGAGCAGTTGAAAACGTCGGCACTTGTCGATGGCCATCTATCGGATATAAACGAACTAAAAAGGAACCCTTAATAAGAGTTCCTTTAGAGCCTAAGTTCTAAATGATCCCAAGTTGTACTTGAGCCGCAACATTCCTGAATCCTCAGTTTTTTCTGTGTACCGAATTAGCCGAATTAATTATTAGCCCTGATCGGCGCCCGATCTGGTCAGGTCGTGTCCAGGTTAAGCCCCGACGCGGTAAACGGGCAGGCAGACCCCAATGGGGGCGTGCGTTTCATGCAGTATTTATAGGGCTACCAGGTCAGGGCCCCATCGGGGCCACGGCAAAATTTCTGCACGGGTTATAGTTAACCAAAAACTTTTAGACAAAACCATGGTAAAATCTTGAACATTAATAAACATATGGAAATTAAAATTTTAGTAGTGTCTATACGTCCTGACACAAACTATTTTCCTTTCCCCTTGCCAGGTCCGTACGTTTAGACTCGAACGTGTAATACACTTAAATAAACGTGAAATTGGTATATTTGTCACCTTCGCTTACATTAAAATCCTATAATTTATCATTGATCTATTCGAAGGCGGACAAAAAAAGATCTTAACCATTAATTTTAATACGTGAATCTTGGTTTATATGTAGGTAATAAGAGTAATTTTAATATAATTACAAGGCAAGGAATCTGTATTATCATTGAAGGATAACATAAATTTTTCAATGTCTTTTCAGACTAGATGGAGATATGAATTTAAAATTATTTTTAAACAATTTTTTTCCTGAAAAAAAGATCTTCTCCTTTCGCTCTGCTGGGAATCGAACCACAGAACTTCCGATTGCCGGTCGGGTGCTTTCCCATTAAGCTACTAGAGAGATCGTGAGAAGACACTTTTTTCAGAAAATACACGCATTATTTTGCACAGAACTTCCGATTGCCGGTCGGGTGCTTTCTTTTTTTTCCTTTTTGCGAAAGGAGATCTTCTTTCAGAAACTGAAAATTATTGAAAAATAATTTGTAATTTATATCTCCATCTAGTCTGAAAAGACATTAAAAAATTCCTGTTATTCTCTTATGATAATACAGATTCCTTGCAAAATTTAACTTGTACCACCTAGCAAAATAATGCGTGTATTTTCTAAAAAAAAGTTTCTTCTCTCGATCTCTCTAGTAGCTTAATGGAAAAGCACCCGACCGGCAATCGGAAGTTCTGTGGTTCGATTCCCAGCGGAGCGAATGGAGAAGATCTTTTTTCAGAAAAAAAAATTAATTACAAATAATTATTAAGTTTATTTTCTAGCCTTTATGACCGTAATGTCAACTTTTTATAGTATCAGGACTTCTTTTATTAGTTAACTGATTTACAATTTTGGAGTTATTACCAATAGTAGAAGTAGAAGAGTTTTCTTTCGATACAGTATGAGCGGTTCACAGAAAAAACGAAATGTAGTCTTTACAGTGATTTCAGAGTAATCTTTACCTGCGAAAAAATTAACTTCACGTGTTAAGATTTACCCACCACATGGGGACTGGTTACCATGTTAACTCTATTAAATCTTTTTTTGTTTCGATGCAAAAATAATCAACTTTATCTACTTGGAAATTACCGCGACAAAAATTCATTTCTGTTTTTTTCGGTGTTTTTTTATTAGAATTTTGATGTTCAATCTCTGCATTATGAATTGTAAAAGTAGAAGAGGGTTCTTTTAACAACTCTTCAGTTGTGTTTAGTAAATCTTCAATTCTGTTACCACTCGATACTCCCTTATGATATTGAGCTTCCAAATCTTTTTCTTTGAAGCTGATTGGTTTCCTGTTCTCTTCCCCTTTACATCTGAATCAATTTCGTAAGAGTATAAACATCTTTACAATTAATGTAAAAAAATAACTGAAAAAAAAATTGATTAAAATTAAAATTGGAAATAATTAAAACAATTATTGTGAATAGATCGGCGTTTTACAGTGAGTGTGCGTACTCATATCAGAATTTTATGGTTATTCATACCGAAATTTCCTTATTAATGAACCCTTTTTTCTAGTTTCGCTATTCATACCTATAAAATAAAGTTTAAAAAAAGATCTGAATCTTTCTTGGATTTCTTTTTCGCAATTGTTTATTATGTTCACTATCTATTCATATTTCTGATATAATATTGCTGATGGATAAAACTTCTTGATAGAATTACCAGAGAGAATTGGAATTACCTAGTCTATATGGTATTACCTAGTCTGTAAAACAGTGGGTACGGGGGAAATGCGTGCCCACAGAAAAAAAATGAAATCTCACCAAAAACACTGCGTGTGAAAAATTCCGCCAAGTACATGAATATTAATATTTTATTCATTTGTGTTCAAGGTAATCAATTTTTTTTTATTTCTCTGAAATATAAATTTACTATTTTTGTCAAACAAAGACAATTATTTATTAAATTAATTCATTGAAATAATTCCCTTTACCTAAAAAAACTTTTACACGAAAAATTCCTTCTATTTGTAGGGTAAGTGCACCAGTCTCCGGAGACGTATCAGTGGTCGGAAAGTCTCGTATATTTTATAGTAAGAATAGTGTAATAAACTATAATTATAAGAAGTAAATAGATGTTTGCATTCTGCATACTTTCTAGTAACACACAAGGGGAAAAAATTATGTAAACTTCTATTTATTTTACGGTACTGAAAATGTTTAGTAAGCCGATCAGCCTTTATCGCCATTTTGGGTATGTGTGCTGTTTCCTGGGTCAGAAAATAAAACATTTTTATGTTGAAAATTACATTAGATAAGTTTTGACTGAAATAGCTGCATTTTCCAAAAGTGGGAGACTTGAAGTTTTCGAAATCCTTGGCAAATTCAATTTATGTATTGTATATTTAGAGATTTTTTACCTGTCCGAACTAAGATGCAGTATTTTTCAATTCACCCAGAGATCGGACAGCCTGTCCGACCTCTAGTGCGACCGTCATTCAGGAGATAAATAAAACGTAGTCCTAAATTTTTTGAAATAGAATTTATCATTTACTTGTTTTAACATAAAGTTATTATTTCAAATAGTAAAAAAAACTTGTTTATGTATTCGACATTATAAACATGTAAACATTGTCTTGAAATCGTAACCTGTCTAACCTCGACTTAGATACACCAATTTGACTTTTATCCTATTTGGTTGTCAAACTTCGATAAATGGACAAAAATAACTGAATTTTTGATTCAGAATTGAAATAAAACTATTTATAATATTTTAAATGGAGAAGAAGGTTCGGTTTTAAGAGTGATAATATAATCAATAATTGTCTTGAAAGTATTCTAAAGTGATGTATTATTGTGCCTATTTGTTTTAAATGTGATATATAAAAATACTGTCCGACTATTGGAACACATTCTGTCCGACCACTAAAAAAAGATAGCAGAAATAACGTTATAAATAAATATAGAGTCCGACATTGTGACTCTTTGTTAGAAAAAAGTTAAAAATAAGTAACGCTATTTGTCCGACTATTGGTACGTTTAACCTACTTGACTTTATTTTTTGATTTCACATCTTTGATTGCCTTATTATTATTATACCATTAAGCCATTTCCCTTTCGGGGTAGGCGTGACTTGCTCGGTTGGAGAATAGTATTGTATAGGTTGAATAGGTGAACATAAATATATATGATATTAATTCTCGTGTTCACTTTTTGTGTGTTTTGAAAGGTTAGAAAGTCAGAAAGGTCAGGAATATTGGAGTTGTTATCGATATATGCGATTTTTTTGAAACTGGGGGACATAATAGTGTTAGGTGGGTAAGATATCGCGGCGTAATGTATTTGAAAAAAATTCAAAATTGTGGGAATTACGTCACTTTCAATTTTTTTGATTAATTTTTTTGAAAATACGATATCTTGTAAATTTTTCAGCCAATTTTAATAAGATGTATAGGTGTTATCTAGTAGTCAATACTATTTTTATAGAAAAAAGTACTAAATTCTACATAATAAATATAAATGTTATTATAATCGGTCAAAAACTTCGCGAGATATCGCATTTTCAAAAAATGCATGAAAAAATTGAAATTCACGTCACTCCTACAATTTTGAAACTTTTTTAAAAAGATTTTACCACAATGTCTTACCTACCTGCCACTATTATTTCCCCTAATTTCAAGAAAATCGCTCATATCGATAACAACTCAGATATTCCTGACCTGGAATCTATCAGGAGGTGAATATTGTATATGCGTATAGGCCTTGGTCGAGCACTTATCCGATAATTGATTAATTTTCTCCAAGACCAAATCGAGAAGACCTCTTGGAGTCTTCGCCATCTAAGACAGCCTCCTCCTTCCTCAAAACTCTGCAGTCAAGGCAGTTCGCCAGCCCTAGTTCGCTTCCCAAGCTTTCCAAGTAAGGGCCAAGGAGGTAGATAGCTTGGTAACTTCGTTATACCCCATCCATCCCCTCGAAGAACGAACGAAGCCATCTTGGCTACGACAAGTGGCTGGTGTTACGCGAGTGCGGTGACTTTAAAGATCGTACCAGGTATTACAAAAGCGACGCAGTTAACTTCGATTACCCGGTCTACGGCAGTCTACGGGGGCACAGAGCACGATGTCGTCTTATAATTTCATTTTACCAACCCAGGTCTCTTGATATCACTCGGAATTACCTCGTTCGTCTTGCTGAGTTGAGAGCTAGGCGTCTGTCTTATTCTTCCTCCTCCTCCTCGTTATTTTCCACCCGATCAAGCGCAATTAACAACAGAGGAAAAAGGCATGTCCTTATCTAGTGAAATGCGAATTTCATCACTCCTATTTTCCATTTTTAATACGTACACCTAATTTAAAGATTCCGCTTATTTTGAAATAACTTGTGAAATATTACAGATTTTTGTCAAGCTTTACGAGATATTAAAAATGTTATGACTTATTAAGTCAGATTTTTACAATAGCTATTTGTGATGCAAGTGCGCAAAATAGGCGATTGCTTGCGAGTGTGAATTTCTCAGCAAGAGTGTATAATTTTTCAAAAGAATTTTTTAGGAATAATGTTATTTTGACGTAGTGTGCATACGCGTCCTTTGGGTCGATGAGCAAATAGATGTGTTTCAAAGTGCACATACGCAAATAGTATTATCACACATTCTGCTGTATTGAAGCACTTTGGACATCATTCAAAAGCATGGAAGTCTTTACTTTCGAAGTGGGTGTTGGATAAATTAATTTCCCAATAAAATTATTTTTAGGAAATAAGTTTGGGATTTTAGCTTTCACGTGAGTCCAAGAATATTTAAAAATGTTCATTGTATCCGACGTTATATGCGGGCAACTGCATCCCAGATTCAAAAAAAATCCATCGAGTTTTTTTTTAAGGACAAACGGTATTCCCACGTATTCTTTTCTGCCGCATTTTTTTACAAGTAAATGAAATATCCTCGGAAATATCGCAATGTAATTTTGGAAAATGGAGAAAAAATATATCTAATCCGTAACTAGCGTTGCCTGGCCCATTCAATTTAGTATTTTGAAAAATAATTTTTTTTTAAATTTTTCATAAGATCCTTATTAAGACAATAAATGGCACTTCTATCTGCTTGGACGATATCTGTAAGATAAACATGAAAATATAAACATGAAAATGACAAATTATAATTTCAAAGTGAAATTATTTAAAACCAGTAGATATCTGACGACCAGGCCATACGTTTCTTCAAGTTTCCATTTACTTTCACTCCTCAGACTCGAGCGAACGCGTCGACTTTTTATTCTGATGAGGATACTTTGAAACGAAGTATATAAATTTTTGTCCATCCGTAGATGCGTGATCTTAGAGTTTTTGAGAAGATTTGTATTATTGAAATAATTTCAACGATTTTCGTTCTTTTCAGAATTAAAAACCTTACAGGAAAATATAATATCGCTCATCTACTGATGTTTAAAAATTATATACTTTGTTTCGAAGTATCCTCCTCAGGACGAAAATTCCGCGCGTTTGCTCGAGCCTGAAGAGTGCAAACAAATGGAAAATTTGAGCTTAGTGGCAAGAGCTGAATGCGTTTTTTTCACGGATGTCGAATAAATGCGTTTTTCAGGTTTAAAAATGTATCAGAAAACCGAAAATCATAGACATCATTACAGAATTATTTGAAACCATTATTTTCGATAACAAATCTTATTCATATGGAAAAAAGTATGTAAAAGTCTTCTAAAAACATTATTGTGAAAAATGATTAGTTTAAAATGGTGCTGGAAAAGGGAAGAGGCTGGACGTCGATGGATGGTGGTACAACTGTGCACGTTGTGGGCCACTGGTGCAACTATGCACTGGCCCATCTGTGCACTTCTAAATTTGAACGTGCACACATTGTATAGAAGGAACTCACAGTAAATAGTAACAAAATAATATAAATGTTCAGACAACTGATATGCCTAGAGACTCATTCATCGTCACATTCGCAATTAATACCGATGAAAAATTTCGATTGCTGGTTCACAATTCACTTTTCATAAGCCCAGTTTTTTCATACGTGACACTGGATCCATTGCTCACCTGCTAGTTGTCCCAACCAACTATTTTGTTCAGTGCGCGAGCGAGAAAAGTCTATGTGAGAAAAAAGATGCAATGTTTATAAACCTCCTTGACGATGAATACATTAAAGGACAGGTCACTGAGAATAAATAATACAACTGAATTATTTTAGTGTTAACAAAATTGCTCAAAAATCATGGTTCTACCGTTACACGGAACACCCTTTATTTCAAGATTTTTAGATCTTGAAATGTAAGGAACAAAAAGTACAATAAAAAAAGTGTAATGTTTGATTTTAATTTGTTACATGCTTTTTTATATGAAAACTTCGAAGGTTCAGGAGGGAAATAAAAAAAACTAATTTCTTTGATGAAGAGGCGAAGACAACAGTCAAAGTGTTAAAAAGAGACCAACGATGTCATCGGATGAAGCGCCGGTGGTAAGTTTGGCCAGAAAAATATATAAGCGATTATCTCGTATATGCAAATCTTCTTGAAGTCAATTATTCTCGCTGCTAAATAAATCTCTTTAAAAAAGATTTAAACTATTTGAATACATTACCAATTACTAAAATTTTCAAATTTCGGAAAAAATTAGTTTTAAATAATTAAGATAAATTCTGTTTTAAAAGCTAAAATATTGAAGATTAGAAGTTTTATAAATGTTGGAGCTTTCGAATTTGGACGTTTGTTGAACTCAACAGTATTCAATTTAGAACGATGCGCATTCTATGATCGTCATTTTGATATAAATCTTAAAACTGTAATTGAAGCGGGGAAAGCTAAACGGTGCTAAATCCAATCAAACCAATTTTACAGGAGAAGTAGAAAACCTTTCTAGAGGAACAATCTACAACCAATTGAGTAAATTATTTATTTTGGCTAGGTGGATGAATGAGCTTAATAACCATTATGTGAAAAAATAGAAGGCGCTACATGTGCATGCAATTATCTAATGGAAATGTCGATTGTATTAGCGCCGTTTTGTTTTTTCTGGCATTATAAATAAATATAGTAAATAAATCGTTGAGAAAATCATCTGAAATCCATAATTTTATTCATTTCATAAACAAATAACACTATTTAAATACTTGTAAAAATTCTATAATGGCCATTGAAATTTTAGTATGATTCATTGATTTAGTTCAAGTTCTTTGAAGTTTTAAAATATTTGAATACATTCAAATACATTTAAATACTGAATTTTTTGGTAAAAAATGTCAAAAACTTAATTTTTCACCGCAGTTCATGTAAAAAGCGAGAAAGTTTGATTTTGGATGAAAACTCAATTGCGTCAAAAATTGGACTTAGCACTGTTTAGCTTTCCCTGCTTCAATTATTAAAATATGAACATTTGAAAGTAGCAGAAAAAACATTTTATATTTCTTGAATCGCTCTTCTCTAGTTTGATTATTTATTTATAATTAAATTCTATAATATCAGTCATCTCTTGTGAACTTGAGTGAAATTTAGCGTGTATTTAAAATGAGAAACAGAAGGTTGACAAACTCAGAATGATGAATTTACTTTTGCCTCAATCAGACTCTAGTGTGGTAAATATTAGCGTATGAAGCAACCACTGCACTGGTTCCACAGAATCGTGTATGGCTTTAATGGTTCGTAACATCAGCTTGTGAGCTGCGACCTAGCTGGTCAGATAACTAGGTAATTAATTTATTGTCAGTAAAATTTCAGATCTACCAAGCCTGATTGGCGATAAGTGCTAAGTGAACTATTTGCTATACAAAAGTGAGTTTAGATCAGCCAACATTCATGAAACGCTCCCCGTGATTATCGATTTTCACCAATGGCAATGAAACATAGGTTATTGAATATCCTTTATCTCATCAGAGGTATCCAGCTAAAATATAATTCGATTACAAATTTGTATTGACATTTAACTTAGAATTGGAACATTAATAATACCAGGACGTCAAACGCTGAAAAAGTATGAAGCATATAAATTCAGCTTTTAAATATGCTTTTCAACAATCCTTTATTTTATCAAAGATAAATTTGATCCAATTTTACAGTATAATTCAAAAAGTTAGAGAATTTGTATTATTACTTCTATTCAAATTAAAAGTAGAACGGTTTAATAAAATGTCTTTTTCTATAAAAAAAACTCCTCATATTGAGAGGAGTGCAAATTTTTAATTTGCATTTTCAAAAATGTTACAAACTTTCACGAATTTGTTATGTTTTTTGTTATGAGTTCAGATAAAAATTACAACAATATGAAAAGAAAAAAGATTGTCAGCAAAAATGAAAATATAGATATAAAATAGAAGAGTTCATGCATGTGGTAGCGTTTGATATTTAAGAATTTCAGATTGGAAATCTTTCAAATGAAATAAGTCTATAAATTCAAATGATTTATATTTATTTGTTTTTAATTAATTACATAGGCCGACGAAAATTACATATTTTTTGTACCCAAAGACCGGACTATGTGACCCCGAAGGATTTTGGTATCCTAAAACCGAATCCGTTATCCAAATTTTTCCTATACGTCAGGTTTTTGAGATATTCTAACCTAAAAGTGCAAAAATGGCTATTTATAGCCATATTTGAGGCAATACAACGCGACCAGCAATTTTTTTCTAAAAACTGCTAACGCCATCGTTTAGTATTTCTTTTTACCTTTCATTTACACTTTTAATCATCTTAAACCGATTTTTGTTCTCCTAGATATTGCACATTAACCATTTCAGCTCCACAATAAAAAACTAGCAAAGAAGGCGAAGAGAAACTGAAATGGTTAATGTGTCATATCTCGGAGAACAAAAATCGGTTTGAGATGATTGAAAATATAAATAAAAGCTAAGTAGAAGTACTAAACGATGGCGTTAGCAGTTTTTAGAAAAAAAATTCTGGTCGTGTTATATTGCCTCAAATATGGCTAAGAATAGCCATTTTTGCACTTTTAGGTTAGGATATCTCAAAAACCTGACGTATAGGAAAAATTTAGACAACGGATTCGTTTTTAGAACACCAAAATCTTTCAGGGTCACATAGTCCGGTCTTTGAGTACAAATTTTGTCGGCCTGCGTTACCTTCAAAAATTGAACACTCAACCTTCTGAAACTTTAATCATATATTTAATTTTGTAACTTTAAATATCGGAATTGCACCAAGAAGAACAAAAATCATTCTGCCTGTCAATAAAGTAGCAGCAGCATATTTTGCAGATCAAAAAAGTTAAATCTATATACAACCGATTTTTTGATGTATATAAATGAAGCGTTTCATTTTAAATAATTTGAGGCTGAAATCGTTTAAAACTTAACAATTTCATATAAGTGACTAAGAAACTGTACCAATTGTGAATCAGAAGCCAAGTTTCAATTGCAATTGCAAACTTCCAAATGATAAATTTGTAAATTTCTTAATTTGAATGTTTAAAATCGAACGTTTTTAAATGATAAAGATTTGAGATTGAATATTTTCAATTCGAATCGTTGTATTGAAAAAAATTTCAATTTTAAACGCAAAAAGGATTGAGAACATGCAGAGTAAACTTGCATATATTAAACAATCTGAAAAATTCCAAATAGAAAATATTTATAAATTTCTTAGTTGTAATGTTTAAAATTGAAAACTCCAAAATGGATAATGTTCAAAATGGAATATTATCAATTAGAATCGTTTTATTGAAAAAATTGATTTTAGACGCAAAAAAAGTATTAATTTTTTTGCGAATGAGTTTCATTTTAAAAAGTGTAACATTTGCACACAAAAAAAGTCATTAGTTATTTATTTATCAAATTGCTGTTTTTTGCTTACTCTGATACAATTCTAGGATTTTGATAGTTGTCATATTTTTTTGTTTAAATGCGCTCTGTTTAGTGAGCTGATATTTGAATAAAAAAATATACATACCAGTAGGTGAGGTAACAGAAATTGATTGACTTCCACACTGTTGCTGTCCAGAAGCTTGATTTCCATTGCTGCTCGTATTGAGCTTTCGCAGCTGCTTTTTATGTTTCATTCGCCGATTCTGAAACCAAGTTTTCACCTGTGTTTCAGAAAGGTGCAAAGCTGCTGCGAGTTCCACTCTTTCAGGTGTGCTCAGGTACCTTTGTGCTTCGAACCTCGCTTCCAAACCAGCCAATTGTTGATCACTGAAAACCTGTGAAATAAAAATTAAAAATTTAGTTAAAAATAATCATCAATACGAAATTCAGGAAAATTGAGCAGGAATTTAAAGTTTCCAAAAGAAGATGTTTTTACGTTGCGTATTCTCTTCCGGCATATTTTGCCGGATTTTAAGTTTCTCTTCCGTCATATTTTTTCCGGACAGTGAAGTACTCAACCTTAGTTTGTCAACAGAAATCATAGGATTATATGCAGGAAGGTGAAAAGGGATCATCACATTCCTCCCTAAGTCAAATCTGACAACCTTTTCCAGGAGGAAATGTACCTAAGCACCGAAGATAACCGGTGGAACTTTCTCTCGTTGAAGAAATAAAGTTAGGTACTCAACAGAATTTTTGAACTTATTGCACAGAAAAAACTGAGGGTATGAAATGTGGTAGGAATCGGGCAGACAGTGTCAAAATGACACTGGCTTCCAGTATAACCACGACAAATCAAACCTATGGCCACGTCTCACGACTGTGAGATGGGTGTCCACAGGGCACGATGAAATCACGACATGCTGGCGAAATCCTGGTGTGTCTTGACGAAACGAAGCGATCCAAGAATGACAGTTCTCCGCGTCCATTTCGCAAGTGTCTTGGCATGTTTTTGGCACGCGGGTATGAATTCGAAGTTACGAACCAGCGATAGCTTCGCACCCCCGAGAGCACCAATCAAAAGGAAAATCATTTTAATCGAATATCCCGGGAACAATTGTGACAGTTCCCTTCTACGGTCCCGATACCTCTTTTCCCTTTCTGTATCTTTGATTGTGATTTTATGGTCGGCCGAAGCCAAGAATTGGATCACGAATATAGTTCATTTCTCAAAGTCTTGGACTACGATGTCAGGCCTCGAGTGTACTATGGAGACCGCTGTCCGAAACTCGTAATTCCATAAAATTTGGCACTTCTCGTTCTGGACAATTAACTCTATCTTTCAAGGAGCGTTCGGCAGGGCAGGGTCGCCGCCAACACCGTTACAGCGACAACCCAGTGGGCAAAAAAATAAGGATGTCCTAGAGACGTCTTTGGGACATCCCTAAGAGGTATTTTGGAACATGTCTTTTGAACATCTTAGGGATGCTCTTAAGACGTCTAATGTCAGTACGAAATATGTCCTGAGAACGTCCTATGTCTTTAAAACGTCCTTAGGTCATCTTTAGCCCATTGGACGTCTTAGAGACGTTGATTGGGCTGACATTGGACATCCTAGGAACGTCCCAAGGATGTTCTTGGGATGTTCATGTTTTTGTGCCCACTGGCAAAGATGGTAATGAAGCACTCTTAAGGTCGCATTATGTCTGTAGATATACGTCGTTCCCGTGTTGGTGGGACACTCAGATAGTATGTGTTCTAGGTACTCAGCATGTGCATGAGACGCTCTGTATCTATCGCTGGGAACTTCTTGACGTAAAATGCGGCTACGGTATACTAAGGTGAAAACAATACCCTCTGTGCCTAAATTGAGTCCAAGTGATTTGAGAAAAGCAAACGTTAGCTCCTTCGACAAGGACTAATTTTCTACATTTCTGTAAAGTTTTCGTGCATTTTCTTGTCGAAGAGCTGTTGGCGAAAGTTTTTGTCTTCTGCTCACTTTACTTGGGCTTTTAGAAGTGAGGCATCTACATGAAGTAATGCATTTTCCTCACTTCTGATGTTAAGATACAGGCCAAGGGTTTCGGCCGCTTGCTCCGCGACTATGTAAAGGAACGCTACTTTACCAATCATATCGTGATTCCTGACCATTTTTAGGAGAGGATCTCTTCCATTTGTGACGATGTAATCTGCACCCATGAGAATTCGGTTATAAAGACATTGGATATTTAGAAGTTCAAGTCCGCCTTGACAGCGAGGGATGTACAATCGTGAAACGGACGAATTGATATGCAAGTTCTTCTTCATACGCAAGATCTCACATGTGACAATGTCGAAGTGGCGTGAGCTCGTGCTTCGTCCATGAAACCACCCAAAACGGGTAGAGTAGAACCGGGATGGCAAGCATTTTAGTCGCACATATCTTGTCCGACGCCGACAGATTGGAAGACCAAATCTGTCGAAGGAGACACTTGTATCTGTTTTTTATGGGAGCCTCCTTCACTGATGTTATATCCTGAATGCTGCTGTCAGGCCGCGTACTTGTAGATAGGTCTCTTCTGGAACGCCAGCAATTCGTCCTCGCTTAACATAAATCTGAATATAATACAAATGGTGTCCTCCTGAGTATGCAAAACAAACCAACAATGAGTCATTCGGTTCTAGTTCTGTCTCTTCACTCCCCCTCCAATTGACCGAAGTTGGGTGGGACTGACGTTATAACTGGACTCACTACCTTAAGGCGACTTGGCTAATTATTTGGGACATGATTTTTACTAACAAAATACATTTCTCGCATCAAGTGTTTAGTTGGGCATATACTTTGAACAACGAATAATACAAACAATAGAGTAGTCTTGAAATAGATTGAAACTTTAGTTGACAAAAGGCATGCAACCGGAAAAGTTTCAGACGATGAATGGAGATTGGGTGTTTGAAATCCCGGAGGGGTAAATTATCATAAGAAAAGACAAACAAGAAATAATGCACGCAAAGAAGATATTTTATGTGAACCTGAAATGAAGAAAAAGGGATGCGTCAGCAGAGTGTTAGGAAATGGGGAGTTAAAAAAACAGGCTCGAACTATGGTCAGGCGTTAGGAGTGAATCACATGGTAGTCAAAGGGTCGGTCTGATTATGAATGAGAGAGCGAAATAACATGTCAAGGAGCATAAATTTGTATCTCTCAGATTGTTATATGGGTTAGAATGAAAGTGGGAATCAGAAGATTATTTATCATAGCGTTCTACGCTCCAGTTGATGGAAAAAGGAGTGAAGTAAAAGACGCATTCGGGGACACTTTAAACGATACTGTAGGTAGATGTGATCCTGCATGGAAAAAAATGGCTATACTCTGTTCCCCGAGAGAACGAATTTAGTCGCGCAAGTTTTTATGAAAGAAAGCGTTGACAATTTTTTTTCGTTTGGTCGACAGCCAATCGCTGTTAAAGGAGGACATAATTTTTTTCAAATAGACTGACCCAAGTGTTTTCCTGAATTTTTTGTAGCCACACTGAGGGCCACATGAGCGGACCGAACGTGACATAAATATTAAGGGACTTTCCAGCCAAATACTCACGCCTACGATTCCCCTTCTTTGACAAGCTGCGCGCGGAGAACGAAATTTCGTCGTTTCAGAAATTTGTTCTCTCGTGGAACAGAGTCATGATGGATCATGAACACAGTATAGTCAGCCTGAACGTCCAGAGTGTCAGACTGACTATATTTGAGTTTTAACTATGGGACAGCCCCCTAGATAGTTCAGCGTACCATCCGTGCAGTATCAAAATTTGACGGTTAGCTTCACTATCCCAGAGTGTAAAGTTGACGATCCTGTAGTTTAAACCTGATTATCCCAGGAATTTTTAGCTTGATTATCTCGGAGCTTTAACTTAATCATATCAGAGGGTCAACTTTACTATCTATTGTCTTTCTCCTACCTATACACATATATTCATCAAATTAAGAGAGACTTAAATTCGAACTAATAAATGAATCCTGATAAACATGAAAATTGATATAGAATCCATTAATTCTGAAAGCATCTTCATTATTTTTGACGAGTAAGATGCCTGAGACATGATTTGATATTAGGGCGGTCCAATTTTTTTATATTATCATCCTATAATGAGAAGGTATTAGATTTGTGTCAAATTTAACCCCCCTCCCCCCCCCGTCTTTGTCAATTGTCCACGTTTTGAGACCCCCTGAACCCAAAAAAACAGGGTTTTTACAATATTGTTAGAAGACTTTTTTCAATTTTCCTAAAAAATCGAAAATTCACATTTTCATCGCACAAAAAAATAATCAAAAATTCCATTTTGCGGTCAAACTATACAAGATACGAAGAAAGATAAATTGACAAAAATTATGCACTCAACAAAGATCTACAGATTTGTTATAAATCACTTTTTGGTGGAACGCGTAGTTTTTGTTTCATTTGTAAAAAACTGATTTAAGAATAAAATAAATTAAATTTTTGAACAAACGACACAAACCATGAAAAAAATTAATAGACAAAAGTTGTTCACTCAGAAAAGAGCTACACATTTTTTATTAATTATTTTCAATAGACACAAGACAATGAAAATACGTATGTTTCAATACGAATGCATATTATGAATTATAATAGTATAAATTATAAATGAATTATGTAATAAATAAAATTAAATAATATAGATTTCGGATTTTTCATTACTGTAATGTGCTCAGATTGCCGAGTTCATTTTGAACTGGTTTTTAGTTTGGATGTCCAAACAAAACTTTTGAAAACGTGCACTAAGTCCCCACGTCAAATGGGTTCAATTGTTAATGACCTAAATTTTTAAATCTACTTTTTTGACCTATTTCGATATTATTCGATCCAAGAAGCTCAAAAATACATTTTTTTTTAAAAGACCGTCTGTTCACCATAATTATCTCGAAAAGTAAAAGAGCTATGAGCATGAAATTTGAATGAATTGTAGGTCCAATTGATATCCAGGTCTGATAAGGTTTTGAACTAGATTGACCATTTATAAGTGGTTTTTTTTTAGTTCAGAGATTTCGAAAAAAATTAATAGATAAAAGTTGTTCACTTAGAAAAGAGCTACACATTTTTTATTAATCATTTTTTGATAGAATTATGTAATTTTTGTTTCAATCGTGAAAAATAACCTTAACAATAAAAATTTTTTTGGGAAAAACGACGCAAGGTACGAAAAAAGATGAATGGACAGAAGTTGTTCGACCAAAAAAGATCTACAAATTTGTTATAAACTTTTGTTATAAAAATACATATAAAATAAAAAAATTAACTTTTTGGAAAACCGATACACGCTACAGTACCATTTTATCGAACAAAATTTTTCGCTTAAATTACATTTACAAATTTTCTTTGAACCACTTTACGCTAGGATGCATAGTTTTGGTTTGAATCGTACAAAATAACATTAAACATGAACAAATTTAATTTATGGAAAAACGACAGAAGCTACAATGAAATGTTTAATAACAAAATTGTTTTTTTTTTCATATAGTATGCGCACTTTTTTTCAAACATAAAAACAAGACTATGAGAATACGTATGTTTCAATACGAATGCATATTATGAATTGTAATAATATAAATTTATTGAAATGATACATTCTTCAGGGTAGCTGAAATAAAATTGAATGTAAAATAAGAAACGAATATTAAATTAATTTTGATAAATACAACTTGTACTTCATTTTGCAATATCTGAATAAGCAATTCCAGGCCGAGGTACATAAATAAATGTAATATAAATTTGATATAAAAGTGTTAAACATAATGTAGAAACGTTCAAATTTTGGAAAAAATCGTGTGCGAAGCACAAGATACTTGATGAGAATGTGTTCGTTAAAGCCGAAGGACCTTTAACAAAAGAGAATTCACAATCACCAAATTACAGTTGTGGACGCTCTGACCTTTAATTTTGACAGGTATTTGCATAAATGTGGGGAAATACAAAGACCGAGCGCGCAGCTCGAGGTAAATATATCATCGAGCGCGAAGCGCGAGATCCAACATTCGCGCGCCCTATGCGTTTGTGCCCCATCATAATTTAATGTATTTGTTTGAAAACATAAAAACTGGCGTGGGCCTTGTTAGCGCCACATTTTAAATGGGGCAAAATAGGGAAATTTATGCATGGGAATAACAGACGTGGGGTGTAACAGAGTATCTCTCGTAAATTCTCGAGTTGTGGCAAGCCTCCACAAACAAATTTTTTATATTGTTTCGATGTGGGAGTAATTTCATTATTTTTCATTCGGAACAACGATAGTGTATTTATAATTAATGGCAGCGCCACATTTTAAATGGGGCCAAATAGGGCAATTTCGGCACGAGACTTGATTGCATTACAAAAATGCATCCGTGATTGATGATATACATATGCCGGAAGAGCCCCGTGCAGCCTATTCAAAAATCCAAAACAAAAAAATGCCTTCCACATAATGGGCGTAACCATATTAAGCCTGAGAGAAAAATAAGCTTCCTCATTTTTTTATAATATTAATAAAGAGCCTCAGTGACTCAGGCGGTTAGGCGCTCGGACTTCACATTGGACGCCCGGGGTTCGATCCCGGAGCCGGTACCTCTGGAAATTTTTCTATGTACTTTTACCGATGTTCTAGTGATTCGGGTCCCACCTTATGTTTTAAGCCCTTATGTTTTAAGTCATGCACTTGCCCAGGCGGAAATATTATATATAGTTTATATATAGTGTGGAGTATTATATATAATATTCATTTTTTTCATACATTTTTTATACAAAACAAATGAATATTATATATAATACTTCACACAATCTATAAACTATATATAATATTTCCGCCTGGGTGACTGCAACACAGTCCGTGGATGGTGGGGTAAAAAATCAGGCTTTGCCCAATACGTCAAATTAGGCATACTACTCTCATCAGATTAGTTGATTACATTACAAAAATGGGTTCGTGACTGATGATATAATATACCAGGGCAGACCTGTGTAGATTATTTAAAATCCAACTCTAAGAAAAATGACTTCGACATATTGGGCTGTAGCCATCTAAAGTCTGAGATAAAAATGAGCTTCCTCATTTTTATAATAATAATATAAACATGCAATTAAAAAATTTGTTAATGTTCAATCTTCAACCTTCAATGTGTAAATGTAATTTTTTCATATGTAAAATGATGAAAGCTTCCCAGAAGTAGTCAAAAGTTTAATTTTGTCAATATATAGAAGGCTTTCCTGGTGTTTTATGATTTTTCATGAAAACTAAAAATTTTCTAAGAAAAATTATGAACATTCACAACAACAAAACGCACTCTCAACTTTCTATATTTTTTGTAGAAAATTACGAACTTCTACAAATATTTATGTCTAATCACCCTTTCATTTGCGATTTTACGAAACTCTACAGTTTTCTACGAAAAAATAGATTTGCGAAAGTTCGTTGTAGTTTTTAGTAGTTTTTTCAGAAAATTACAAATTTCTACACCCAATTGAGATTATATACAATTTTCTACGAAAAAATAGGAAAATTGAGAACCCCAAGAAAAATTTAGTTTTTCATTATTTTCAATAGGTTCTTGTAGAAAATTATGAATTTATACATACGCTTTCGAATAATTTTAGTAGCTGAGAAAAATCACGATTAATTGTTTTGTGTCTTTTAATATATATATATATATTTCAATCATTATAAAAAGTGACATTTAAGGAGAAAAATGTGTAGAAATTTTCGTAAAAATTCATAGATAAGTAAAAATAAAAAAGTTTGGAATTACTCGATTTTAAACTGAATAGAAAAAAAATATTTCACATGAACATAAAATATTTTTTTCTATTGATATTAATTACAATAAGTGTAAACATGATGATTTCTGAGATGAAGATGTACGATTTTATTTTATAATTATAATTTTTTGTATTCAACGACAATTCTTTGTTATAAACCATTTACGATATTTTGTAACTCAAATAACAATTATATTTGCTCCTCGAGGCTTAATATATGAAAATTATAATTTCATAATTATTATTTTTTATAGTAAAATTATTTAAACAAATAATTACCAGGATACAATTTTTATTTGATTGATTTGTTTCGCGCCCTTTAGTTTGCATATGATATTTATTTTTGTTAAATAAACAATGTTTTAATTATCCTAATAATATACTTATTTTTGTCATATTTTTACATTACAATTTTATTGTATAAATTAATTTGAATGAAACATATGAATTAGCTTCATATTTTGATATTTACTTAGTAAAATTATGTGTTTATAAATCATTTTAATGTTTCAAAACATTATAATAAAAGTAAAATATTACTTTCAATTTATTTTAGTTATATTAAAATTCAAAAATAAGGGGAATATCTAGGAAGCTTTGTAGCACTTAAAAAAATCATTCACTTAATTGAACGTTCCTCGATTAAAAAAATGTATATTACAATGCTCTAAGTAATTGCCCGAATGTGCGTGTGTGCTGTCAAACTTTCTTCGTGAAGACGATAAGTTGAAGACGTTTGCAGATAAATTGATGAAATTTGGAGGGCTTATTTTTACAACATATATAGTTAAAACAGGTACGAGGAGTTTCAAAATATTCAATATATATTTTTAAGCACTTTTATAATATATTAAATCTGGGTTATTTAGTTGATGCAAGAATATAAAAGATTCCCTGACTCAAAACGAATCGATTGACCTGTAATATCAATACACTTTATTCAAGAGTAAGAAAGTTATGGTCACTTATATTAATCAAAAAATCAATTTTATAGTAAAAGTTTTCTCATTCGCATAATTAAAAATTGATGCAAGAACGGAAAAAACACATTGATTTGAGACGAATCGATTGACCTATAATATTAAAACATTGTATTGAAGAGTATAACGGAAGTTTTGTAGTTATTTATAATATTTTAAAAATCTATTTTTAGAAAAGACTCATTGAATCGAGAGGTTTTGATTGACCTATTTGTATTTATGTATTTTTACTTCCTCTATGAGTCGAATTCATAGCTATTTTCGAATTTTTGATGTTTAGAATTAAAAACTGTTTTTAAAGTTTGAAGATTAAAAATGTGCAGTTAATTTTTCACTTAAAAAATAATCTCACCGTTCTGGCTTTTCTTCTTCGACAATGTTTCAAAGCTGTAAGTTCGCCGACACCAGGAACAACCCCGACGCTACCAAAAAGTGGTCCAAGAAAAAAAGCAGCAGCCGGCGGACCAGTCGGATATCCGGGAAGAAGGCTTGCAAATTGCTGGTATTGATGATGCTGATGAGTGTGTGAGGGAGCCACATGATGATGATTATGATGATCAGGATGGTGAAGCTGATGATGTTGAGGAATAGGAGGCACATTATTACGACTCAGGATATCCTCAATAAAAAAGGATGTCCTACTGGCCGGTGTCCCATTTTGTTGCCGAGCTTGTTGCTGCTGACAGATCGACTGCATTATTCTTTCCCCTTTTCGGATTTGATCCTTTGACTCAGCCTTCCAAATCGACTGGGTCATTGGAGAATTTTTCTTATTCCCTTTTGCGAATCTTGAAATTATTTCTCGGTGTTGATTTCAATAAAATTTCCAATTTCAACAAAAAATCCCTACGATTTTTAATCACTTCTCAAATTCGAATATTATTCGAATCGGGACTTTTATTACTCTGCATCCTTTACAATTCTTGGTCCAATTACCACCACCTAATATTCCCTCTAGTCAAAAAATAATCCTTTGCAGACACTTGAAATTAACACTGAAATTCACCAACCGATTTTTTAATTAAATCCAATATCTTATACGATTCTCGAGTTTTTATTTTTCATCAATTCTATCTCATTATATTTGATCTCGCGTTCCGGCAATTTCCGCAATTTTTTTTTTCTCGTCAGGGCTCGTAACACTTTTGTCACGCGTGACCATCTGCAGCCGACTTGACACTGCTAGGACCGTTTAGCCCCTATCAGTGCGTCAACCTGCGATTGAGTGTGGTGCACTCGCACCCCTTATTTTGGGGGTATCGCTCGGTAGCGTCGCATTGGTTGGCGTCGCGACGCTCGACTTCGTTGGGGTTGGCCCCGGACTCGTGGGGGCGGAACGGATGGATGGTTTCCCCTGGTTACCAGAGAATTCATCACTCTCGACTGTATTCTCTCCATCACCCATACGTTCCTCCAAAAAGCCTTGTATAAACGCATACTCAAGTTTTCACACGAGACCGACTCTATTACAGACTATACACATTGAAATTATGGCGTCGCAGAGGTATTCGAAAACGTCGTCGACGCGACGCATCGCGACGGAAGTATTATTGTGTTTACGTCTTCACAGTATACTCCCAGGTGATGTTGCTTTTGCATTACTCTAATTCAAACATCAAATCATTGAGGGGGTCACAATTCAGAGAGATTTCAAAAATAAAGTAAAATGAAGAATTGTACAATGTACACGGTATATAAAAGAGAGCATTTTCCTGATTTGTGTATTTTTTATTTGAATTTTAAATGCAAATAGAATACGAATATAAAAACATAGATACAAAATTTAAACCGAGAGAAATCCAGATGGAGCCATTTTCACGATTTGGATTGGGTGATAACCCTGTCTGTAACTTTTCAAACTTGACCAAGTATCAAAAAATAAATTTCAAGAAGAATATTGTTAGAGGGTTGCAGTAGTTATAGTAGGCCGGTTTTGGATAGATTAGTGTTAGTGCATA